>JAJPUD010005362.1:34794-127487 GCA_023553655.1 Myrmecobius fasciatus
TTCTTTCTTTCTTTCTTTCTTTCTTTCTTTCTTTCTTTCTTTCTTTCTTTCTTTCTTTCTTTCTTTCTTTCTTTCTTTCTTTCTTTCTTTCTTTCTTTCTTCTGACACAGTTGGCGTTAAGTGACTTGGCCCTGGGTCACACAGCTAGGAAGTGTTAAGTGTCTAAGAACAAATTTGAACTCAGGTTCTCCTGACTTCAGGATCAACACTCTATCTACTGCACCAGTTAGCTGCCTCACAACTCCCTTATTTCTGACAAAGGCATCAGTATCTTTCCAATCATTTAGTACACCTTTTCTTACCTCCTACCTAGATTATTGTAATAGCTTTTTCATTGGATTCTTAACTTTGTCTCTCCCTTCTCCAATCCACCCTCCACATAGCTGCCAAATTATTATTCCTTAAGCAAAGGGCAATTCGAACTTCTCCCTTGCTTGTGAAGTTTAGGTGGCTGCTAACTACATACATAATAGTTTTTGATAAACATTAAAAACAATGTAAATAACAATGAACTCATATTAGATTTTTCCATATTTTATACTATGATTTTGATATATATATATATATATTTTACTATTTTTGGTTGGATTGAAACTTTGTCTCATAATCAACAATGACAGACTTGGTTCATATCTCAGAGGTTCAGTGATCCAATATAATCCCAATAAACTTTGAATGGAAAATGTCATCCATATTCAGAGAGAGAACTATGAAGACTGAATATAAAGCAACACATGCTATGTTTATTTATTTTTTTCTTTTTTGCAAGTTAAGGACTATTTATTTGTATTTGGAGGTCACTGGCATCTTTAAAGAAAAATAAAGGCAGAGTGCTTTTCTGTAAAGAATATAGTATTTGTGGAAGGCCTCTGATTACTACTTATGACACTGGGCAAATCATTTCACACTTTTCAGTCTAACTGTCCTCATTTATAAAATATAAAGGTTGGCCTGAAATTGTTTATTTTATTTTTTTTATTTATTAAAGCTTTTTTATTTATAGAACATATGAGTAATTTTTCTACACTGACCTTTGCAAAACTTTGTTCCATTTTTTTCTTTTTCTTTTGTTTTTTCTTCTCTCTTGTGGTTTTCCCCTTTTGTTCTGATTTTTCTCTCCCGGGATGATTCATAAGAAAATATATTAAAAAAAATGAATTGTACATATAACCCCCCCAAAAAAAAGGTTTGTTTTTTTTTACATGTAACTGGGGAAAAAGAAACATTCAATCTCAGAATTTAATATTCACATAAAGATTTATGATTGTAAAGTATTTTATGTTTAATTCTTTTTTTTGCCTTCTCAATAACCCTGTTAGAAGAATAGTACTAGTCTAGTTATCTGCATTTTATAAAAAAGGAAAAGGAAGCTCAGATAGATTAAGTTGCTTAAGGTCACAAACTTCCAGTTAGGGGTGGATTTGGGACTTAAAGCCAGTCCTTTTCACTCCAAATCATGAACCCTTTTCACTTTCCACAGATTTCAGCATATGAGTGAGAAGAAAAAAAAATCTTCCTCTCTTCTCTCAAAGTATTCAAAGTTATGCCATCTTGTAACAAATATCTTAAATGTAAAAGAACTTCAAACAACTATAATGCTTGGGTAATCCAAGAAGCATTAACAGTCTCTTCCTCACCCTCCCCGAAAATGGAAGCATTTATGTAACTAATTAGTTTACCATAGTAAATAATCTGCTGACATTTATAAGAAGTATTCCTATTGGAGACTGGAGTCAATATTAGGTTGCACGTAAAACTATAAATAGGACATCTTCGGATGCCAAACACAGGTTTAAAATATTATGGAAAGTAAGTGAGCTTTGGCTGGTCAAGTGGGGTTTACGTGGCTACTATATACTCGTGTCTGGTTGCTTGACTCATGTTTCGCTATAGCCTCAGTGGAAATTTGATGTTTCATTCTGGTTTCCAGCATGACAACTCGGTGGCTATAATTGTCAGGGAAAGAGCCCCTGGAAAAACATGCCCTAAAGGATTAAAATGCAAATAACTTGTAAGGAAAGCAGCTGTTTTGGAAAGAACTCTGCATTTGGGATCAAATGAACTGGGTTTGCAACTCAGTTCTGCCTCTGACTAGCCATATGACCATAACCACTCTGTGCCTCAATCTTCCTTTGTGCATAGTGATACCTATACCTTGGCTTCATAGCATTGTTAGAAGGATCAAATGTTGTGTTTATAATTACTTGCATTATATTGTGTTTTAAGAATTACAAAGAACTTTTCTTGCTTGATTTAATTGAATAGGAATTTATTAAGAACCTACTAGGTACCAGGTCCTTTGCTAGTGTGTGAATACAAAGGAAAAAAAAAAACAACAAAAACTATTTCCTGTGCTTACATTTTTATTTTCCTGTGGGGAAGCAATATGTATACAGATAACTACATATGTATTGTGTGGGGGTGTATATATATATATATACACCCCCACACAATACATATATATATCACAGAAAAACAAAATATATTTTTGGTTGTGTGTGTGTGTGTGTGAAACAATTGGGATGATAAAGAAAGGTTTCATGGGTGAGGCATTAGAAATTCTGAAAAAGAAATTGAAGGAATTAGACTAGGCAATGAGGAAACAAAACTATCATTTTTTGCAGATGATATGATGGCATATTTAGAAAATCAACTAAAAATTATTTGAAAAAATTAACAATTTAGCAAAGTTGTAGGATATAAAATAAACCCATATAAATCATCAGCATTTCTATATGTTACTAACAAAACCTAGCAGCAAGAGATAGAAAGAAAAATCCCATTTTAAAATAACTGTATTCAATATATAATATTTGGGAGTCTGCCTGTCAAGACAACCCTAGGAACTATACGAACACAATTGCAAAACACTTTTCACACAAATAAAGTCAGTCCTAAACAATGGGAAAAATAACAGTTGTTCATGGGTAGGCCAAGCTAATAAAATAAAAAAAAAGATAATTCTACCTAAATTAATCTTCTTATTCAGTGCCATACCAAACAAACTGTCAAAAATTACTTTATAAAGCCAGAAAAAATAATAAAAAATTAATCTGAAAGAACAAGGATATCAAAGGAATTAATGAAAAACAAAAATGCAAAGGGCCTAGCCCTACCAGACTTAAAATTATAATTTATAGAGTTGGTCATCAAAACCATTTGGTTAAGAGATAAGAGTAGTGAATCAGTGGCATAGGTTAGGTACACAAGACACAATAGTCAATGACTATACTAATTTTATAAACCTAAAGATTCAAGCTTCTGATATAAGAACTCACTATTTGGCAAAAATTCCTGGGAATATTGGAAAATAGAATGGCAGAAACTAGGCACTAACCAACATCTCACACATTATACCAAGATCAGATGAAAATGGATTCATGATTTAGGCATAAATTTGCTATAAGCAAATTTAGTAAGAGCAAGGGATAGTCTACCTGTTAGATTTTTGGAAAAGGGAGGAATTTATGGCCAAAGAAGAACTAGAGAGCATTATGAAATTCAAAATGGATAATTTTGATTATATTGAATTAAAAAGGTTTTGCATAAAAAACAACAAAAAAAAATCAGCCAAAATTAGAAGGGAAGCACAAAGTTGGAAAATTTTTTTTACAGCCAGTGTTTCTGATAAAGACCTCATTTCTATTTCTTTTTTCCCCCCTTTTTTTGCTGAGGTAATTGGGGTTAAGTGACTTGCCCAGGGTCACACAGCTAGAAAGTGTCTGAGATCTGATTTGAACTCAGGTCCTCCTGACTTCAGGGCTGGTGCTCTAACCACTGTGCCACCTAGCTGCCCCTAAAGACCTCATTTCTAAAATATATAGAGAACTGAGTCAAATATATAAGAATACAAGTCATTCTCCATTTGATAAATGGTCAGAGACTATAGACAGACAATTTTCAGATGAATTTAAAACTTTATATTAAAAAATGCTCTAAGTCACTATTGAGTAGAGACATAGAAATTGAAACAACTCTGAGGTATCACTTCACACCTCCCCGATTGGCTAAGATGAGAGGAAAAGATAATGATAAATATTGGAGGGGATGTGGGAAAATTGAGATACTAATGCATTGTTAGTGGAGTTGTGAAATGATCCAACCATTCTGGAGGAAACTTTGGAACTGTGCCCAAAGAGCCATAAAATTGCATACCCCTTGATCCAGCAGCATCATTAGGTCTGTATCCCAAATAGATTCTAAAAGAGGGGAAAGGATCCACATGTGCAAAAAATGTTTGTAGTAGCTCTTTTTGTAGTGACAAGAAATAGGAATTTGAAAGGATGCCCATCAATTGGTGAATGGTTGAATAAGTTGTGATATATGAATGTAATGGAATATTATTGTTCTATAAGAAATGATGAGCAGGCGCATTTCAAAAAAGTCTAGAAAGATTTACATGAACGGATGCTGAGTGAAGTGAGTAGTATCAGGAGAACACTGTACTGTAATAGCAAAAGATTATATGATGATGAACTATCATAGACTTAGCTCTTTTCAGCAATGTGGTGATGCAAGATAATTCCAATAGACTTGAGATGAAAAAATCCCATCCACATCCAGAGAAAGAATTATGGGCACTGAATGTGAATTGAAACATAATATTTTCTTTTCTTTTAATTCTTTAAACAAATTTAATTAATTAATTTATTTTAAAAAGCTTTTTATTTTTCCAAATACATGCAAAGATAATTTTCAATATTCATCATTGCAAAACCTTGTGTTCTAAATTTTTCTCCTTCCCTCCCTGCCACCTCCCTACTTTAGACTACAAGCATATTTCCATATTCATCATGCTATGCAAGAAAAATCAGATCAAAAGGTGGAAAACCATGAGAAAGAAAAGCAAAACAAAACAAAGCAAATAACATCAAAAAAGGAGAAAATACTAGAAACAGTATTTTCACCTTTGTTGTTGGTTTATTTGCTTTTTCTTTTTCATGATTTTTCCCCTTTGATCTGTTTTTTCTTGTGCAACATGAAAAATATAAAAATATGTTTAAAAATAATTGTCTGCATAACCTATCTCAGATTTTTGACTGTCTTGAGAGGGTAAGGGAGGTAAGAAGAAAAAAATTGGTATGCAAAATTTTACAAAAATGAATGTTGAAAATTATCTTTACAAAAATAAAATACTATTAAGAAAAAAAAAAAGAATTAGAGATCCTAAGAGCTGAAGGTGAGGAGGAAGAGCATTCCAGGCATGGGGAACAGACTATGCAAAGGCATGTAGGCAGGAAATGGAATGTTGTGCATGAAGGAACAGACCAGTTTGGTTGGAATGTAGAGCATGTGAGGGGGAGTTATGTGAAATCATTTAGAAAGATAGGCCGGAGCCAGATTGTTAAAGGGTTTTAAATGCCAAGCAGAGGGGTTTGTATTTTATTCTAGAGGCAATGGAGGAAGGAGACCATAAAGTTTCTTGAAAAGAAGAGTGAAATAATATACTTTCTGCTTTGCAATATTTACTTAACAGCTGTTTGGAGGCTGGTTTAGGGATGGGACAGATTGGAGGTTGGAAGACCAATTAAGTAGGCAGCTTTTGCAATAGTCCAGGTAAAATAAAGAGGGTTTGAATTAGAGTGAAGGATGTGTGAGGGGAGGGAGGAGATGGATGCAAGGGATGGTATAGAGGCAGAATTGATAAAGGTTGGCAACTGATTAGAGATGATAGATTGTGAGTGGTCAAAAATCAAAGAAGACTCTAGGTTGTGAACCTAGAGTTACTGGAAGAAGAGCGGTGCCCCTAACAGAAAAAGGGAAGCTAAGGAGGAGGGTAGATTTAAGAGGAAGGATAATGCATTCTGTTTTGAGCATATATAGTTTGAGATGATATTCAGTCATATGTAAAGTATAACAGAAATATTATCTATGACTCATAAACACAAATTGGTAGATCCAGTTGTAGTCATTCAGCAAACAATTATCAAAGGTTATAGTTCCTGCAGTATAGAACAAGAACCTTTTGGGATAAGTGGACCTCTCTTTTATATAGAAAAATTCTATGACCCTTCAGATTATAGTAGTTGTACTATTAAAAATCTGTTGGTTGAGAAAATATATGTTTGGAAGCAGAACTTTTTGCTTTAGCAAAAGTCAAAATGAAAACAAAATGTCTTTTGAAGAATTACTGAAAGAATTGAAGGTATGAATATAATGTAATATAGTACTTGAAAAAGTGACTAATATAAGGAATTCAGAGAGAGCTAAGTTGAACCAGAAGAGCAATATGTATAAATGACTAAAACATAAAATAAAACAAAACTAAAAAGAAGACAAACTGATTAATTATATAATAGCCAATCTCAGATCCAGAGAACAGAAGATGAACCATTATTTCTTTATTGTCATTCTCTTTGTAGAGAGGTGGGGAATTATAGCCCTGAAATGTGGTATGTGATACCTGATATATGGTCTCTAATAGCTGCTTTGCCTTAACTATCGTTCTTTCTTACAAGAGAGAGAGAATATAATGTTGAGGCTGGATATCAGGAAATGATCGGTATTAAAAAGAAACATCAATGTTTTTTTCCATGAAAAAAAAATACATGGTTAGACACAGACTTCTTACAATAACTCTGTAATACTCCAGAGAGAAATAGCCCACAGATTGGAAACAACTGGTTTAATTGATTGACTAAGCTAAGCAAATAACTATTTATTACTTAATACTTCCTAGCAAGTCACTTAACCCCAATTGCCTCAGCAAAAAAAAAAAAAAATTAAATTTTTCTTAAAACTTTGTTAAAAGTTTTAACTCATTGCAGCTGAGAGTTTGAAGATGTTGGACAGTATTAATACCTACCATTCTAAATAATGGAATAGTTACATTATAGAATCATGGAATGTCATAGTGGAAAGGGACTTCAGAATTCATCTAGTTACTGAAAAGTGGTCATTAAGTTTTTGTTTAAAGACATCAGTGAAGGGGAATACAGTAATTCCTGATTATCTACCTTCTAATAAACTCTTTAGCTTATCAATATCCTTAAAATGTGGTACTCAAAACTGAGCACATTAGTCTAGATGTGGTCTGGCCAAGGCAGAATAAATCAACCAATCTCTGTAAAACATACCAATGACCACCTCCCTAATCCTGGATATTATCTCTCTTAATTCAACCTAAAATATTATTACCTTTTTCAGCTGTTACATCACACAAATGACTTACATTGATCATGAGGCCCATTAAAACCTCTAGATCTTCCAAACTTCTACCTAATTACATTTTTCCCTCCCTCTTGTTTTGTAAAGTTGATTCTTTAAATTCAAGTGTAAGACATTTATCCCTATTAAATTTTACTTTATTAGATTCAGTCCCATATTCTAGTCTGTCAACATCTTTTGATTTTCTTAAGCATGGCTTTACCCATCTTTAAAAAAAATTTTTTTTTCCATCTTTTTTTTTTTAAACTTTTGTTTCATCTGCAAATTTGATAAGCCTACCAGCTATGCCTTTATCCAAGTCTTCAATAAAAATGTTAAATAATCTAGGACTCAGGATAGGTTTTTTAGATACTCTATTAGAACTTTCCTTATAAGGTGATATCAATCCACTGATCACTTCTCTTAGGTCCGGCCATTCAACCAGTTTCATATTCACCTAACTATGCTATCATCTAGCCCATAGTTTGCCTCCATTCCCCAGGAATAGCAACAAAGTTCATTGAAGGATAGAGAAATTTAAACAAATTGTAGCTCAAGAATGTAATGGAAAATTACTGTGCTAAGAATATTGTATAAGGAATGCTGAATATGATAAATACAGAGAAACATGAAAAGATTTCTTTCTATGAGCTAATATAAAGTAAAATAATCAGAATTAGGAAAACAATACACACAATGTTCACAACAGTGTAAATGAAAAGAACAACAATAATAAAACAATGGAAACTGTAATACCTCTTTTGTTTTCTCTGTAGGGGTAGGTGTCCACAGATGAAGTGTTGCATATAGACTATCAGACTATACAAACACACACACATATATAAATTATTTTTTCTTTTTAAAAAATCTTTATTATAAAGCATGACTTTTGTGGAGAAGATAGAGCAAAGCAGTGGGAAATGTAGGTGAAAAAAAGATATCAATAAGATTTTATTATTAAATAAATTGAGTTTTTAAAATCTTTGCTAAAATGTAAATGAATTATACCTATGATGGTCTTTAATCTGCCAAAGTAACAATCCTAACAAAAAAGGAACTATAGTCTTAGACATCTGGCATATTTGATTAGTGTAATATTTGCCTTCCTTAGAAGTATATCTTAGAAATGGCAAAAGTAATGACAAAGTGAGAGAAAAACAAGAGATTTGAATCTCTAAGTTATCCAATTATATTTCCAAATGAGATAATATTTGTAAAGAATTTAGCACAGGGCATAGCACATAGTAGACATTTAATAAATACTTTTCCTCTCCCTTCTTAAGTTCAATCTCTTCACCTTGAGTCTTGTGAAGAAATGAGAAATTGAAAACTAAGCCACATATCCAGAAAGTAAGTGGATTATGGAAAATGGAATGGGGGATGATGACTGAGATTTGGTGCTTTAAAATTATCAAGTGGTTTATGTATATTGTTTATTTAAGAATAAGTATAGCCCTTTGAGTTAGATTAAATCCCTTCCTCCTCACCAAGCACTGTTTACATAGTAGTTGAAATAGTAATGTGGTCCTCTTCTAGTCCCTTAATTCAACAGCTCCCCCACCCTAGGCTGGGAAAATCCTCCTACCTGATATAGCTTATCAGAAAGTAGTGATATGTAATCTAGAAGTCATAACCTGGACCTCCTTGTATTGTTAGCCCATTGAATTTGATTATCTTAAAAACTCTCCAAACCCATTTTGTGATAGTTAAAGTTATTGACTCAGGTAGTTGCTGTTGTTCCCTTTAGCAAGAGGTACATATCCCAAACTATTTTGGGTGACCATTGTGGTTCATGAGAGATTTCGAAATCTGGAACCTACATTTGAACTATGTTGGACTGGGCAGGGCTCTTAGATTCCTGTAGTGAATCAGTCCTGACCTCAGATACTGTAATAAATTTGTGTATGCTCACCTCTTTCCAAGGACTTTCATTCTGCATCATCCTGGATAGAACCCCAAATCCTTATCTTCTGAGTCCTCCATCTATCCCTTTTTAAAAATTAGAAATAAAGTAGCTACTTAACTCTGGTTTCTGGAGGAAAAGAAAAGAAGGAAAGGCAAAACAAAGAATAGGAGGGGCAATTCAACTGAGATGGGACCTGCATAGGTAGAATTTGCTGCTATTTATTGGATAGGATGTAACTGGTTTTGAATTGTCTGACTTTCCTAAGCTAGGTCTTTAACTACTGCTGTGATACCTGAAATCCCCATTAGGGTCATTCCTTCAAGTGGAATCTTTTTCCAGAATATCCCTATTAATATGCAAGTATATTTGTGGGAGTAGTAACCCATTAGCCAATTAGCATCTATCATTTCATTAATAGAGAGCAGACTCTGTGTAAATAGGTTTCCAAATAGTTATTCAATTAATAAAAATGTATTAAGAGATTACAACTATAAATCAGACATTGTGCTAAGTATTGAAGATTCAAAGAACAAAAATATAAAAAAGTCCAAATCAAAACAAACCTCAAATACTTGCTCTATTCTCTTAAGCTCAGAATCTAATGGGAATGACACAATGCAAATTATACATACAAGACTGATCGAGGGTAAACTGGAGATAATCTCAGAGGTAAGACACTACTAGTGAGGGATGGACGAGAATTTCAGGTGGCAGACTGGGAAAGGTGGTCTCTAGAAGGTGAGATTTGAGATGAGTCTTGAAGGAAACGGGAAATTACAAGCTTGAGAGAGGAAGGGAAGAAGATAGAGAAAAATGGAGGAATATGGGAGAAAAACACATATACACATGTGCACCCACATACAGAAAGAGAGAGACATAAAGAGACTCACAGAGAGAAAGCATTCTAGGCATGAGAGACATACAGTGAAAAGAAAAAAAAAGTTGGCAGATAAAGAATCATGTGCAAGGAATATCAAAAAAGCCATTGTCACCAGATTGTAAAAATCTGTTGAGGGTAACAAAATATGAAAAGTGTGAAAAGGTAGAAAGGGGCAAAGTTGTGAAAATCTTTATGAACCAAATATATATAAATATATGCATGTGTATATGCAAGTGTGTATATGTTTGTATGTATGCATGCATGTATATGTAATAAGCCAGGTGTAAGTGTATATACACACATGTATATGTATAAATATAGACATGTATATGGTATAGACAGCCAGTAATGTGATGGAAGAAGGTTGAATTGCTATGAGAGCCAATTGTTCAATTTTCACTGGAACTTTATGCCTCAAAAAGCAGGAAATACCACAAATTAGAATTTGATATATTATTTTGTAGATTGAATAGACAAGAAAAGGATGGAAAAAATGCTAAAAAAGATTAAACTTGAAAGTGTATCATGTCAAAAATTGAGAGAATGCCCATAAATTGGGGAATGACTGAATAAATTGTGGTATAAGATTATGATGGAATACTGTTGTTCTATAAGAAATGCTGAGGGAGATGCTCTTAGAAAAACCTGTAAAGTCCTTCATGAGCTCATGCAAAGTGAAATGTACTGTATACAAAGTAATAGGAATGTTGTGAGATGATAAGCTGTGAATGACTGCTATTCTTAGCAATACAATGAACCAAGACTACTCTGAAGGACCTATGATAAAAAAAATGCTGTCCCATACTCAGAGAAAGAACTGATAGTGTCAGAATACTTTTTTTTTTGTTGAAGCATACTTTTTTGTTCTTGTATTTTTCTTGAAGGCTTTTTTGGGGGAAGGGAAGCTTTTTTTTTTCTTGCAATATGACTTATAGAAATGTTTTGTTTAACTTCACATGTGCCTTCTTGATGGGGGAGGAGGAGAGGGAGAAAGGGAGGAAATCTGGAACTCAAAGTTTTAAAAACAAAGGTTAAAAATGTTTTACATGTAACTAAGAAAAATAAATTAATTTTTTTAAAAAAGAAAGTATATCATGTATATTTCTCCCTGGAGAGTCAGTTGTTAAACATTTACCAACACATATCTGTAATGGGAGGTAATCTAAAAGTGAAGGCTCTAGCAGCATTGTAAACCAGGAAAGGACTCTTGCAGAATTTGGAATCAGATAGAATTTTTTTTTATTAAAGCTTTTTAATTTCCAAAAGATATGCATGGAGAAATTTTTAACATTAACCCTTGCAAAATCTTGTGTTCCAATTTTTCCCTCCTTTCCCTCACCCCCTTCTCTAAATAGCAAGCAATCCAATATATGTTAAACATGGTAAAAATATATGTTAAATCCAACATATGCATATATATTTATACAATTATATTGCTGCACAAGAAAAATCAGATCAAAAAGAAAAAAAATGAGAAAGAAAACAAAATGTAAGCAAACAACAATAAAAAGAGTGAAAATGCTGTGTTGTAATCCACCCTCAGTTCCCACAGCCATCTCTCTGGGTGTAGATGGCTCATTAGAACTGGTCTGAATCATTTCATTTTTGAAAAGAGCCATGTCCATCAGAATTAATCATTAATAGTCTTCTTGTTGCTGTGTACAATGATCTGGTTCTGCTCATTTCACTCAGCATCAGTTCATGCAAGTCTCTCCAGGCCTCTCTGAAATCGTCCTGCTGGTCGTTTCCTACAGAACAATAATATTCCATAACATTCATATACCATAATTTATTCAGCCACTCTCCAATTGATGGGCATCCTTTCAATTTCCAGTTTCTTGCCACTACAAAAAGGGCTGCCACAAACATTCTTGCACATGTGGGGCCCTTTCCTTCCCTTAAGATCTCTTTGGGATATAAGCCCAATAGAAACACTGTGGGATAGAAGGGTATACACATTTTTATAGCTGTTTGGGCATAGTTCCAAATTGCTCTCCAGAATGGTTGGACCAGTTCACAATACCAGTAATAATGTATCAGTGTCCCAATTTTCCAACTTCCCCTCCAACATTCTTAACTGTCATTTCCTGTCATTTTAGCCAATCTGACAGGTGTGTAGTGGTACCTCAGAGTTGTCTTAATTTGTATTTCTCTGATCAATAGTGATTTAAAGCACCATTTCATATAATTAGAAATGGTTTTATTTTCTTCACCTGAAAAATATCTGTTCATATCCTTTGACCATTTATAAATTGGAGAATGGTTTGAATTTAGATAGACATCTTGAAGGAAGCCAGAGAAGCTAAGAAGTAGAGGTGAGGATGGAGTCTTTTGTGAGGTCTTGGAAAGTGTGTGTATATTCCAAGGATGGGAACAGCAAGTGAAAAGGCATGGAATTGAGAGATGGAGAGTCATATGCACAGAACATCAAGGAGACCAAAGTTACCAGATTGCAGAGTATTTGGAAGTGAGTAACTTCCAGCATATTCAGACTAGAAAGGTAGAAAAAGGTCAGATTAAAACTAAACAAGTCAATATTGATAAGGGGTACAAAGAGGCAGCAAAGTGGTACAGTGAATATAGTGCTGGGCTTGGAGGTAGAAAGACCCTTCTTTATGAATTCAAATCTTGTCTCAGATATTAACTGGGCAAGTCACTTAACCATTTTGCCTTAGTTTCCTCATCTATAAACTGAGCTAACGAGATGTAAAGAGAGTTTAAACAACTTGCCTAAGATTACATAGCTAATTAAGTATTGAAATTTGGGTTTGAACTCATATCTTCTGATTCTGAGAAGAGTACAATGCCAAGAAAGATTCAGAATTTTGGAAACTACTGGGAAAAGTTTAAAACATTTTTTGTTGTTGTTTAGTCATATCAGTCATTTTGGACAATTTGTGATCCAGTTTGGGATTTTTTTACCAAAGATCCTGAAGTGGTTTGCTGTTTTCTTCTCTAGCTCATTTTACAGATGAGGAAACTGAGGCAAACAAGGTTAAGTGAGTTGTGCAGGTTCATATAGTGTCTGAATCTAGATTTGAACACAGGAAGATGAGTCTTTTTGACTCCAGGCTCAGCACTTCTATCTCATGTGCTATCTAGCGCCCTTGGTTGTCTTAAGGGGACCAAAAAGGGATGTCAGAGAGGGCTCTGAACACATACTTTGCTTCTTTTTTAGGTATAGTTCTGGAGTTCCAGTGAATTTAATTTGAATGTTGTGGAAAAAATACTGGACTTAGAGTCAGGGGACCATAACTTTATTTCCACATATGCTACTATTTATATGATTTTGGATAGAGAATTTAGCTTTCTGAGCCTCAGTTTCTTTTTCTGTAAAATGAGGAAAACACTTTTAGAACATACCTCACCCACTTGTAAAGAGGATCAGAAGCATAAAATCCATGCATTTAAGCTGTCGTCTGTTCTAACCTAAATTTATAAATCATCTGGGATCTTTAAGGCTAAATGACTTGACTGAAGTCACACAGATTAAAAACAATTGTGCTAGGATTGGAGTATAATAATAACAACAACAACAACAACAACACCAACAATAATAGTAATAGTGAGGGGGTGCCATGCTATAGTGTCTAGAGAACTAGCCTCAGAGTAAGGAACACTCAGGTTAAAACCTCACCTCTGGCAATTATTGGTCAAGATCAACTAGTCTTTTTGTACTGTACACCAGTGGCTTCCACCTTTTTTCACCATCAGTGCCATCAGTAAAAATGTTTGAGCATGCCCCCTCAATCTGTGTAATATATATTATTTATAAATTGTAAACTTGCAAAATTGTAAATTGTGTAAATTTACTTATTTATGAATTGCATAATGCATCACTGTACTTAGAAGTAAAAAAAATGAAATAAGATGATCCTAGAGTCAACAAGGAATCGCTAGAGTTTACTGAAGAGTGAACTGATATGGCCAGTTCCCCCAAAAACATTTTAGTAGCTTTGGGCATTCTGCAGTGGGGAGAAGCTTTTGGCAGAGAAAACCATGAGGTTCTTGCAGTAGTTTAGGCAAGAGGTGAAGAAAGCCTGAACATGTATGATGTCCGTGTGAGTGAAGATAAGGGGACAAAGGTGAGAGGTACAGGTCGGACTAACACAATCTGGCAACTGATTGAATATATGGGATGGGAAAAAGGTAGGAGTCAAAGATGAAACTAAGGTTGTGAAAACCTCAGTTAACTGAAAGGATGAATAGGGAAGTTTAAAGGATGGGGAGTAAGTGGGGGAGATATTGTAATGATACTGCCATTCAGATCACCAGCCAATGGTGACTCCATCAGAGATGGAGTGGGGCAGGGCTCTTACTCTCCCATCACTGTGCTACATCATAGAGCTCATCTTCTGGAAAAGCCCTACTAGAGTCATGAGGTAAACTAGTGCAGGAGATGAAGGTGGTCTCTGTAGAGTTGCTGTGGGTAGAAGTTAGCTTAGGATGTTAACTGCTCTAAAAGAAAAAAAAACAAAGGAAATATTATTGAGGATAAGTAAAAGGTATTATATGGATGACAGCCCTTTGATTGGCTAATACGTAAGTGTTGGATGTGATTGGTTAATCACAGAAAGGCTGAGTCAAGTGAGGTCCTATATTTTACTTTATAGACCATGGGTCTAAGCAGCTCTAAGATTAAAAGGTACCCATATGCCTTGGTAGAGATTTTCCTTATCTTTAAATTCTGTCAGTGAAATCACAAATGAAATCTTTATCCTTATATCAATAATAGCTCATATATATATATATGTACATACATATATATATATATATATATATATATATATATATATATATCTCCCAAGTGACACTCTGGCATTTTTAATTTTTTTTTAAATTTTCCCCAATTACATGTAAAACAATTGTTTTTACATTTGTTTTAGAATTTTTGAGTTCCAGATTCTCCTCCTTCCTCCTCACACACTTCTATTGAGAAGACCCATGTGAAGTTGTGCAAAACATTTTCAGGAAAATCATATGGCAAAAGAAAATATAGCTCTTTCTTCTCCCTCCAGAAAAAAACCCTCAATAAAATAAAATAAAATAAAATAAAATAAAATAAAATAAAATAAAATAAAAGTATGCTTCAGTCTCTACCCAGACATGATCAGTTCTTTCTTTGGACATGGATAGCATTTTTATTTATTTATTTTTTGCTGAAGCAATTGGGGTTAAGTGACATGTCCAGGGTCACACAGCCAGGAAGTGTTAAGTGTCTTGAGGCCAAATTTGAACTCAGGTCCTCCTGATTTCAAGGCTAAGTTCTGGATCTGGAATTGTGAGGGACTATAATTGCTTCTATATACTATTATATTGGATAATCTCATAATTTCTAAGGGGTTCAATGATCATTTGATTCACATGATTCCCAGACATTGGCAAGCATAGGATATACCAAGTCTACACTCTCTATAAGCCTATGTTTTCGATTCTACAGCATTTATCTCAGGCCTGTTCTCTTCTATCTTCTTCTATCATCCACTGCCTGTTGGATATTTCCAACCAGATGTCCTATAGATTATCTCTAATGCAATATATTTCAAAGAAGATTCCTTATCTTTCTCACTAATCTCACCTCCTTCCAAACTTCCTTATTTCTGCTTAGCACACTCTGGTTTGGAATTTTATTTTATTTTATTTTTTATTTTGCTTTTGCTGAGGCAATTGAGGTTAAGTGATCTGTCCAGGATCACACAGCTAGGGAATATTAACTGGTTTGGAATTTTAGAGGAAATTTCAATTCTTCCCTTTCACTCACTTCTCTATCTCTTCATAATCAATCCATTGCCAAATCTTGTTTCTATCTTTCCATTTCTTGCATCCATCCTCTTCTCTCTACTGACAAAGTCACTATTAGGTCCTCATCATCTTTCACATGTAATACTATATGACAAGAATTCTTAAACTTTTCCCACTTGTGATCACTTTTTCACCTGAGAAATTTTTACACTACCATGGATATATAGGTATATTAAATGGGTATACAAATCAAACATTCATTGATAATAAATCATAGTTTTGCTATTCCTACATTCAGTCATGCAACTCCATATAAGATCATCACCAATAGTTTAAGAAACTTTGCTATTTAAGATTCTTCTGAACTGGCCTGTCTTGTTGCTATTCTCTCTCCTATGTAGTCCATCCTCCACATAGCTGCCAAATTAAGATTGCTAAAGCACAGGGCTGACCACACTACTTCCTTACTCAAGAAACTTTCACAGCTTCTTCTGTCTTCTCCAAAGTCCTCTGAATGGCATTTAAAACCTTTCACAATCTGGTTATAGCCTATCTTTCCAAGATGATTACACATTACTTTTCACACTTATTCTCTTCCAGTCAACTTGATCTCTTTAATTTTCCTTATGAGGACATTTCATTTTTTTTTCCTCCATGACTTTGCAAAGGTTGACTCCTCAAACTTGAAATGAACTGCTCCCTCATCTCTGCCTCATATAATCCTGGGTTTCCTTTAAGTATCATCTCCAGTGACTCTTTCTTTTTTCCCTTTAATAGTATTTTATTTTTTCCAATTATATGTAAAGTTTTCAGCATTCACTTTTGTAAGATTTTGAGTTCCAAATTTTTTTCTCCTTTCCTTCTTTCCCTTCCCCCTCCCCAAGACACTAATCTACATGTACAATCATTTAAATCATATTGTAAAAGAAAAATCAAAACAAAAGGGAAAAACCCATTAAAAAGAAACAAACAACAAAAAAAGGTGAAATAGTATGCTTCAATCCGCATTCAGTCTCCATAATTCTTTCTCTGGATGTGGATGAAATGTTCTCTATTGAATTTGTTTTGGATTACTGCATTGCTGAGCAAAGCTAAATTTGTCATAGGTTATCATCACACAATATTGCTGTTATTGTCTGGTTCTGCTCGCTTCACTCAGTATCAGTTCATGTTAATCTTTCCAGGCTTTTCTGAAATCATCCTACTCATCATTTCTTACAGAATAATAATATTCTATTATATTCATATTGCAACTTATTCAGTCATTTCTCAATTGATGGGCATCCACTCAATTTCTAATTCTTTACTACCACAAAAAGAGATGCTACAAACAGTTTTACACATGTGGGTCCTTTCCCCTGTTTTATGATCTCTTTGGCATACAGACCCTGGGCATAGTTCCAAATTGCCCTCCAGAATGTCTAGATCAGTTATATGAAGTTTTTCTTTCTAATCCCCATGAAATTAATGCTTCCTAACTGGGAATTATTGTGTATTTTCTTCTTTGTATACTTGTAGCATCCCCTACTAGAATAAAAACTCATAGAGGGAAATGACTTTTGTTTTTGTATTTCTCATCACATAGCATACATAATTCCTGGCACATAGTAGACACTTAATAATTGTTGATTCAGTGACTTCTTTTTAAAAATAAATGAGCCATAATGAATGAAAACCATAATAAATGCAAATTAAGACAACTCTGAGATACCACTACATACCTGTCAGATTGGCTAAAATGACAGGAAATGATAATGATAACTGTTGGAAGGGATGTGGGAAAACTGGGACACTGATGTTGGTGGAACTGTGAACAGATCCAACCATTCTGGAGAGCAGTTTGGAGCTATGCTCAAAAAGTTATCAAACTGTGCATACCCTTTGACCCAGCAGTGTTTCTACTGGGCCTATATCCCAAAGAGATTTTAAAGGAGGGAAAGGGACCCACATGTGCAAAAATGTTTGTGGCAGCCCTTTTTGTAGTGGCTAAAAACTGGAAAATGAAGGGATGCCCATCGATTGGAGAGGGGCTGAATAAATTATGGTATATGAATGTTATGGAATATTATTGTTCTGTAAGAAATGACCAACAGGAGGATTTCAGAGAGGACTGGAGAGACTTGCATGAACTGAGGCTGAGTGAAATCAGCAGAACCAGGAGAACATTATACACAGCAACAAGACTATATGATAATCAATTTTGAGGGACGTGGTTCTTTTCAACAATGATGTGATTCAAACCAGTTGTTCTGCGATGAAGATAGTCATATACATCCAGAGAGAGGCCTGTGGGAACTGAGAGTGAACCACAACACAGCATTTTAACGCTTTCTGTGAATATTTCCATGCATTTTGTTTTACTTCTTAGGTTGTTTTTTTCTTCTTTTCTTTCTAGATCTGATGTTTCTTGTGCAGTAAGATAACTGTATAGATATGTATACATGTATTGTATTTGTCATATAATTTATCCTATTTAGGATGTATTAGATTACCTGTCATCTGGGGGTGGGGTGGGGGGAAGGAGGGGAAAAGCTTGGGGAAAAAAAAAGTTCTTGCAAAGGTCAATGTTGAAAGGTCACTCATATGTTTTGTAAATAAAAAGCTTTATATAAAAAAAATTAAAATTTGGCATTGAGATAAAAAAAAGAAAACCATAATAAAAATAAATTTTTTCATAGCATGTCCATTTAAGGTATGCAGATCAGTTTACACGCATGTTTTCCATTTTATCCTCATACCAATCTTGTGAAAGAGATGTTATTATTATTCCCCCTTTTAAAGATAAAAAACTGAGGCTCACAGAAGTTAAATTATTTGGCCAGACACCACAAAGATCTTCAGCACCTGAGGCCTCAAATCAGGCATCTAGTTGTAGAAAAATTATTACTATGTTTTTCATAACTATCAATTTGATATGTGTAATGAATATACTAATAATTTAGAATTCTCAGAGCAGCCTTTTCTGGCTTGGGAGTCAGAGTTTAATATGCAGCTTGAAATAATCAATTTGTGACATTGTTCTCTTGTGTATGTTAAGTGAAGTGAATCAAAGTTGAAGAACCTGTTCCCGTTACAGAACTCTAGTCTTGTCCCCCACCAAGTTACAACCTGTGTAATATAAAACAATAATTTAAGAACTGTTCCCGGAGGAGCGGAGAACATCCTTATTGTCCTGTATTTGTGGGCTTGTTGTGAGAAGCCCCCTGAAAATGATTATATTGTAATCTACCTTCCTATTCCCTTCCCATTTATGATTTGTGTATAAAATCTCTACCTTTCCTGCAATAGGAGGAGGTTTCCTGCCCAGGAGAACTTCCAGTTTGCAAACTGTATTCCTCATTCTCAAATTTTTTTCTTTTAATTAATTAATTAATTAAACTGATACTTCAACTCTAATTCCTGTTCCTAGGCCTGCTTTGTGTGGCTCTTGCAATTTACAATTTAGAGACCAAGAAGTAAAATTCTGTTAATACAGTATATATTCTGTATTCCCAAAGAAGTAGAAAGGTTTTAGGAAGTATAGTCATGTTTTGAGCTCAGACACACCAAAAAATGAAGACCATAAGCCATTCCTTTATCTTTTAAGAACAATAATTTTTTTTTTTTACTGATTTATTAAATGGCCACTAAGTTCAGATTAGCTAAATGATTCACTGAATGGAGTGCTGAGCCTGGAGTCAGGATGACTCAACTTCTTGAGATCAAATTTAGTCTCAGATATTCAACTAACTGTGTGACTCTGAACAAATCATTTAATTCTGTTTGCCTCAGTTTTCTCATCTGTAAAATGAGCTGGGGAAGGAAATGACAAACTACTCCAGTATGTTTGCCAAGAAAATCCCAAATAATATCATCAAGAATCATACATAACTGAAAAACAAGTTCTGGAAACTAGTCTAGGTACTGAGCATACACATAAAAATAAAATTAAATAGTCCCTGACCTTAAGGAACTTATATAAAGTTAAAATGAAATAAACATTTGTCTATGCATATACCTATTTTTGTTTTTCTTCTTAACAATCATGTTTTCTAATTCTTTTATCTAGATATATACATGGACATAAAATAATTACAAAACAATTGCAACATAATTTAGGGAGAGAGGGACCTAGCAGTTAAAAGACCATAGGATCACAGATGTAGAATTTGAGCGTCTTTCAGGATTTATAAATGCTATTCCTTAGTTGGAGGAAGTGCTTCTGAATAGAGTTAATTAACTTGGGCTTTAAGGTTACCAATTAAAAGTTATAACGATACCTCACATTAAGTTACAGATAACTTTCATTCACATTACTTCATTTGTTTCTCATAATATCTATGGAAGGGAATTTGAACTCGGAATCTCTGACTTCCAATTTAGTGCTCTTTCTATATTGCAGGTTAACATAAGCATTTATTAAATTAAACAGTTTAAATAACTATTTATTGAAAACTTAATATGGGCCAGAGACTGTACTAAAAGACAAGGATGCAGAAAGCAGAAGCATGGTTTCTGTCCTCAAGGAATTCATATACTAATGGGATAATTGGCTAATTTGGATTTTGCTGGACAATTGGTTCAAAAGCATTTTGTGGGGACCAGAATATCCTATCTGAGTTACATTAGTCTGCTGATTCCCCAGATGCAATATTCATGGAATGTAGGAGAGGTCCAAATGTGATCAGGATGTCATTTGGAATCCCTTTATTCTGGAATATCCTAATTTTTCCTCAATTATAATTAACTTCATCAGAAGCTAACGGAGGCAGGTAGATAACCCTCCTCTTCTAGTAATTTCTAGTTTCTGAGAAGAGAATTGGTTTCTAATTCGTTACACCAAATTAGGACATAACATTTGTTGTTGAAAAGTTCTTTTTGGTAAAGAACTTATAAATGGTACTATGTATTGTATTGCTTCACATGTATGTATCTGTGTAAAATGTTGATTGCTTCTAGTGTGAAGTTGGGAGGAAGGGAGAGAAACAGCTTGAAACTCAAATGTAACAAAAAAATAAAAATATCAAAAATAAAATAAAAAGTAAAAGCAAAAGAAGTTCTCTTTCCTTTATGGGCTCTATTTTTCTCTTGGCATCTGCTTGAGATAAGATTTGAAACATATTATGAGTTTTATGTGGTTGTTCTTCTGATAAATACCAGCAGGCCCTACCAGGGTTCAAGAACTACAAGTACTGATTAGGTGGATGCATCTGCAGTGTGTTCTGCCAACTATCACCTGGATCAATGATGCTCAAACTTTTTTGTCTCATAATACCTTTACATTCTTTCTTTGTAGAATTAAAATATTTTTAAATATTATTTTATTTTCCCCAATTAATGTAAGATTTTTAAAACATTCTTTTAAAAAATTTTTGAATTCCAAATTCTTTGCCTCCCTCCTTTCTCTTTCCCCTCCCTGAATGCCTTTATGCTCTTGAAAATTATTGACAAGGCCCCTTTCCCTGGGTTTTTTTAAAATAAAATTTAATTTATGTCAATTAATACTTATCATATTAGAGATTAAAGCTTAATATTATTATGAGAATTGTTTTTTTTTTTTACCACATGGACTTTTGAAAGAGACTTGGGGACCCTCTGGATTCTCCAGATTATACTTTGAGAATGTTTGGATCATGTCTCTCCACAAGAAATAATATGAGAGTTTTTGTAAATGCTTGAAATTTAGGTATCTAGCATTCTTGCCTAATGATACTATATAAAAAAAAGAGAGGTTCATCTGGCTTATCTTGTTTTTGATCCCACCTTACTGGCTCTTTTAAGATCAACTACTACTTTTTTTTTTTTAAGATCTTCACTAACCCTCTCAATCCTTAAAAACATATGTTCTATATTATTGTGATACAAGAAATGACAAACAGGATGATTTCAAGAAAACCTGTAAAGACTTATACAAACTGATGCAAAATGAAGTGTACAGATTCAGAACAGAATTATTGTATGAAGAACCATGAATGACTTAGCTATTCTCAGCAATACAATGACCCAAGTCAGTCCCAAAGGACTCCTAATTAAAAAAAAAAAAAACATGCTATCTGCCTCCAGAGAAAGAATTGATGTCTGAACATAGACTGAAGCCTACTATTTTTCACTTTCTCTCTTTTTAAAAAATTCATCTTGTGCAAAATGACCAATATGGAAATGTTTTACATGATTATACATGTAAAACCTATGTTAGATTGCTTACCAATTCAGGGAGGGGAAGAAATAGCAAGCCGAACTAGAATTTGGAATTCAAATCGCAAGAAAACCCCAATATTAAAAACTGCTTTTACATTAATTGGGAGGAGAAATAGAATATTATTTTAAAAATATATTTTCTAGAATTTTGTCAGAAATCAATATTTAATGTTCTCTTAGTTGTGCCCATTGCACTACTCTCTTTTATCACCTTTAATGAAGCCCTCATAGGGACGGCTAGTTGGTGTAGTAGATAGAACATCAGCCCTAAGTCAGAAGGACCTGAGTTCAAATCTTGCCTCAGACACTTAACACTTCCTGGCTGTGTGATCCTGGACAAGTCACTTAACCCCAACTGCCTCAGCAAAAAAAAAAAAAATTAAAAGCCCTCATTTTAATTTTTATTTATATTGTCATAATTTCTCTCCTAATGAGCTAACCCTTGTAACCAAAATTTCAAAAGTAAGAACAAAAAATAGTTCAGCAAAAATAACTAATGCATCAATTGCATCTAATGGTAGATATAATACCTACATTTCTGTCTCCTGTCTCTGCAAATAACTGTTATATTTCAAAGATCACTGATGATGGCTCAGCAATAACATTTTCCATTTCATTTAACACCTTTTGATGTAGTTATTAAGAAGCTGCTGACTTTCACTCATTGAGAATAGCTCTTATTATCTCATCACACTATCTTCTCACTTTTTCTGAATTTCAACTCTGTTACCCATTTTCATTGTCATTTCCAGGCCTTAGGAAATATTCTCCCACTTTGAATCAATCTGTCAAATCATACATCATGGTGCATTGAAAAGTATACTGATTTGGAGTCAGAGGATCTGGGTTCAAATGTGAATTCTACTATTTCATAGGTTTGTGACTCTCAGGAAGTTTTATTTAACTTTACTTAATCTTATCTCCATATGGATAGATGGGGTGGATAGTGGACTTTAGGTCCTTTTCCAATTTTAAATCCAATGGCAATATATTCTGCTATATTCTCCTCTGCTCTTCAATTTTCTATACTATTATGAAACAAGCAAGGGGAAAATGCCAAATGACTGCCTGGGTCTGCTATTTTGAATCAGGTGGAGCAGCAACAAATATTGTTAGTGAAGTCATCAGGAAATAATGCACAGTCCTTAAATAACCTTTGTCATTGAGAACATATCAGAAAGCTCTCTTAAAGAAGCAGTGGTGAGGGAAAGATTACAGCTTATGGTTCTGTTGTTTTAAACCTGGAGAAGCTGAAATGAAATTATCTAAAGTAGAGGTGTGAAAGTTATATATGGGGCCTTGTCGCTTATCTTTTTTGAAGTCTGTGTTATAAGATTATAGCAGGAATCTAAGTATTCCCTGAAGCATCCTGTGGGTGTATATTTTCTCAGAGAACTTATGTACACTAGAATCAGTCAACAAGCACTTCTCCCCTCCTGCCTCAATTGTATTATCTTTTCCCAAACATATGTAAAGATAGTTTTCAACATTCATTTTTGTAAGACTTTATGTTCCAAATTTTTCTCCGTCCCTCCTTTATCTACTTCTCTAAGATAGCAAGCAATCTGATACAGGTTAAATATGGGCAGTCTTTTTTAAACATATTTTCATATTTGTCATGTTGTACAAGAGAAATCAGACCAAAAGGGGAAAAACCCATGAGAAAGAAAAAGCAAACAAATAACAAAAGGTGAAAATACTGTGCTTTAATCCTTATTCAGTTTCTACAGTTCTCTCTCTGGTTGAGGATGGCATTTTCCATTGCAATTTTATTGAGATTGTCAACAAGCACTTTTAAAAGGACTACTGAGTATGAAATGAAACAAGACCCTGACCTCAAGGATTACATTATACTTTGTTGTTGTTTAGTCATGTCTGACTCTGTGATCCCATTTGTGATTTAGAGTTTTCTTAGCAAAGAGACTGTACCAACTAGCTGTCCCTTTACATTATATATGGGGGAGGGGGGGAATAAAAATGTATGTGTGTGTGTGTGTGTGTGTGTGTGTGTGTGTGTGTGTGTGTATTCAAAAAATAAAGGAGCAACTAAGGGACACAATGGATAGAGTACTGGACCTGAAGTCACTAAGACTCATTGAGTTCAAACCCAACCTCAGATAATTTGCTGGCTGTGTGATCCTGGGCAAGTCACTTAACTCTGTTTTCTTCAGTTTCCTCATCTATAAAATGAGTTGGAGAAGGAAATGGCAAATGACTCCAACATCTTTGCCAAGAAACCCCAAATGGGGTTACAAAGAGTAAAATGATCAAACAACAAATACTCCATTTTATCCAGACAGCGGAAAATTTGATTAAGGTAACTTAGAAACATTTTTGCATCCAAAAGTTCTAAACTAAGTGTTGGGAGATCTTCTGGTCCCAATTTTGTTACTAACATAATTTAATATTTTTAACAGTCTCTTTGCCAAGAAAACTGGGATCAAGAAGATTTGGAAATAATTTTTTTTTTAAAGTGAATTTTTGGGGGGTGGGAGGGAGGTAAGGGCATCAGCATCTTTAATATAAATATTACTATATTAAATCTGGCATTTGAGGATTCCCTTACCTCTGTCCCTCCTTTCCAAGGATCATTCCAAAAATAGAATTACTGAAGCTGCCTGATATGGTAAGAGAAAGAATGCTTAAATCCAGTAGAATTGTCTATGAAGGTAGGAGGAATTCTAGCAAAACAAATATGAATAGGTTGAAAAGGGGTACCTGAGAGGAAAGAATTGACAGAGGTTTGGGGAAGAGGTAGGTCCAAGGGAAATACACCTCCTCCATCCTCCCTCTCTTCTGTTCACTATTAGGACTTAGAATGAGGCGGGAGTAGATGGTTGATGTTATAGTCATAAAGACAAGGTAGATTTCTACCCTCGCTCAGGGATGCGTGGCTCCCCCAACTCCCCCTTTCCCCTTTGGTGGTTGCTGAGGGAGTAAAGGGGCAACCAACACTACTATGGGAAAGACCCGGGAAGGTTGAAGCAAATATTGTCTGTGAAGTAATGGGGAAATAATGTACAAGCCTTAAGTTTGGGCATTCAAAAAGACTAAAGTTTGTGATTCTTTTTGAAACCAGGAAAATTTGCATTAAAGTGAAACTCTTCAGAGGCAGGGAGTTAAGGTCCCACTTGCTTGTCCTTTTTTGAACTCAATAATTCATTATTCCAGCAAGAATTTAAGATAGAAGCACATTGCCATTTATGTGGAATAATTTGAGGGAGCTTTTTGATTAAAAATACCTTCCCACTGGACTGTTGGTAGCTGAAATATCTGACATTCCATTATTAATCTTTTGTTGTTGTTGTTAAGATATTGTCTTCTCCAGTTAAAATTCAGACACCCCTAGGAAGAGCAATACATTAACTTTATCAGTTATGAACACTGTAGTGTGAAGGAGTTTATCAGGTCCTTTCAAAGGAGCTTTCATAAGGGAAGACTGGATGGGCAGAGGTCCAATAAAGGGGAATTCTAGAAGGCAGATCCAGCTGAGTACTTAAAGGGGAGTCTGTGGGCATCCAGAGGGCATTTGGTAAGTGCTTGGGTAAAAGAGGAAGCACAAGAAGAGAAGGTCTGAACAACTGAAGGCAAACTTCACCTATTTCATGATTTTATGCAGGGCATTTATCCAGAATAACTGTTTTGAATCACATTGTTTAACTATGGTAGAATAATTGATAATTATTAAGTGCTATGTGTAAACTGTATGACTGCAGACTACTATTCAGTGGTTGCTGTGCCTCATCACCGCAAGAAGATGCAGAAGTCTCAGGGAGAGAGGCAAGATGGTATCAATAAAGATGAATCACATCTCACAAACCTGGTAGAGTTGTTGGAAAAGATCAGAAAAGGATTCACTTGCTAGTACTTAGGAAGCGTCATCCCTACATATCTTTGGGAGTTCTTGACCTGCTAACTCAACTCTAAACAATTCTCTTCATGCGATTTCTTCTAATTTGATTCTGGCTTGCTGGAAAGGGGCTGGAGAAAGTTAAGATGCAGTTGATTCTACCCACCATGACTTTTTGGTATGTAATAACTTCAGTTGGGTCTTCCCAGTGGCTTGGCCATCCTTTTATTCATGGGATCATAGATTTAGAGTTAGGAGGGCTAATAAAGGCCATCACATCTGATTCTTTCCTTTTATAGATGAGAAGTCTGAGTCTGAGAAGTGGTTAAGTGATTTCCTCAAGGTTGAACAATTTGTGAACGTATAAGGCAGGATTTGAACTGTTTTCCTTCCCCAAGACTAGCAGTTTCCTTAGCCATAGTACCACTCAGCTGATTGTTCTTTATATAATTTCCCAAAGTGACTATACCAAATCTTTTCCTCCTTCATTAAGCTCCCCTCTATCCACATAATTATCAAAGATTACAGAACCTCCTACTTCAATGAGAAAGTTGAGACTATCTGATAAGAATGCTCTAAAATCTCATTTCTATTCTCTCTTCTTTCCCTACAATCTCAGAGGAAAAAGGTTTCTGTAAGGTAATCTTTCCACCTATGCTTTGGATACCACCACTTGCTTCCTCCAATATTTTATTCCATCAATCATCTCTTTTTAATTTATTGTTACCCAGTCATTTCAGTTCTGTTTGACTCTCTGTAACTCCATTTGAGGTTTTCTTGGCAAAGATACTGAAGTGGTTTGCCATTTCCTTCTCTAACTCATTTTACAGATGAGAAACTGAGGTAAATGGGGTTAAGTGACATCTCCAAGGTCATACAGTTGGGAAGTGTCTGAGCCCAGATGAGTTTTCCTGACTCCAGGCCCAGTCCTCCATCCACTGCATCACCTAGATGCCCCCTTGCATAATTATTAAGTGTTTGGCATGAATGGTACAGAGATCTTCCCATCTCCAGAACCAGCATTCTATGACCATATTGCCTTTCAGTTCCATCAACTCCAATTCTTGATAAATATCATGAGACAATTCTATTTTCTTCTTACATTTAGTACTAGAGAGGAATGATGACGCAGATCTGGGTTAACCTTCAAAAGGTCCCCATTACCCATGGGACAAAGCTTAATCTCTTTAACTGGGTATGAAAAGCTTTTCACACTGAACTCAAACTGTTTTGTTTCTACCTTATCTCCCACCTTATGGATCCATCTAGACTGGTCACTCACTTCTTCCTTCTGTCCACTCTATGTATATTCCTTTATTTATTCCTGTCCCTGTAAGGCACCCAAGCCCCTTTCCTAAAATTTCCTCATTCTTCATGATTGGGAACCCAGTTTAAGTCCCACTTCCTTCAGCACTATTACCCTCCCAATCTCCCCCTTCTTTGTGACTGTAGATCTTGTTCATTCACTATTTTATCATTTATAGACAGCTCCTGAATTTAAACATTCTGCTTATAGATGCCCCAGCCAAGCCCTAAATATAAGGAATTCTCTCCACCCAGGGATGGGGGATTTGCTTTTGCTTCTCTTCCCCCCTTTTCTGTTCTCCCATCACTCCTTCCTATCCACCTTCACTTACAGAACACAATACTCTGTCTCATCTTGACCCCCCTCCTCATTGCTCCATTTCCTATAGTTGGTAACCGTGCCCTGAGTGAAGATGGCTGCAGCAAGGAAGAAAGAAAGCAGGGGAGGAGGAAAAGAACGTCATTCTGTTTCTGGGACTTTCCTCTTTGTTCCTTAGTGTCCTGCCCATCTTCCTCAGCTCTGCCAGCTTGTAGTGAGGGAAGGGAAAATCTTCTGTTCCCGATGTAGCCATGAAACTTTCTAGCTTTCTCTTCCACATTAGTCATCTTTGATGATCTCACCCTGACCCAGGTCCAGATAGGTCACTGGGTGCTCAAACTGGAAGTCAGAAAGTTCTGGGTTTTAGTCTTTCTGCCTCTGACACTGTGATTCTTTAAAACCCTTTAAAACATTTGATGTGTGCTTCCTCATCTTTAAAATCAGAATGATAACTTCTGTTAATACCTCTCTTCTGGGGCTGGAGTGAAGAAACCATGTGTACACTTTGCAAACTTTTGAGCACTACATAAGTGGCAGTTGTTATTAATGGATTGCAGGGGGAAGGTAAATTCATTCCTTTGCTGCTGTCTAATCATCAGGTCACTGTCCCCCCTCTAATTTTTGACCTTGTTTCTTGTAGTTTGGCCTTCATTCTCTAAGAGAACCATGACATCAGGGAAGTGATGGCATGACATGCAACTAGAATTACCAGGTCAATAGCACCAAGGTGGGATATGATTTAGGAGTGAAAAGAAAGCCACATTCTGACTCTCTTTCTCATTCCTGTCTTGTCTCCTTCCTCCCCAACTTATACCACCTTCCCAGCTTCTTACTGTTCCCATTGTCTGTTCTCATTCCTTATCCCCTTCATCCCTTCATCCCTGGAGATGTTCTCCCCAATCTTGCACCAAATTCCCTTGTACTAGTAAATGTCTAAGGCAAAATTCGAATTCAGTTCTTCCTGTCCCTAAGGCTGGCAGCTTTCTTTGCTATTGCACCACTTAGCTTCTCTTTGTTGTTTTTCTTTCATGTCTCTGACTCATCATGACTCCATATGGAGTTTTCTTAGCAAAGACTTCAGAATGGTTTGCCGTTTCCTTCTCCAGCTCATTTTACAGATGAGAAAAATGAGGCAAAAAGGGTTAAGTGACTTGGGCAGGGTCACACAGTTAGTGTCTGAGATCAGATTCAAACTAAGGAAGATGAATCTTCCCAACTCCAGGCCTTGTACTCTATCCAGTGTCATCTATATAATTTCCTAAATACACTATTCCAGACCTTTCCCTCCCTTATCAAACTTCCCTTACTACACAGATCCTGTTCTATTCACTATACTATAACCTCTCTATCACTACCCCTATTCTTGATAAATGTCATGAGACAATCCCATTCTTTCCTTGCATTCAGTCCTAGATAGGAATAATGAACCAAATCTGGACTTTCAAAAGGTCCCCATTATCAATGGAATTAAACCTATACATGATGCTTAGGTTTTTCAATTTGTTTCTCTGCACTAGTCTTAGAATATAGCATTATTCCTATGGCCCATAACTAATAACTGATTAATGTAAATGGAATTTTGGACCAGAACCCAAGTTGGTTTTGTTAAGTTGGGGTCAGCTTGTATTGCCTGATGATATCTCTTAGATTTATGTCTTTAACCTTTCAATATTCCTTATAATATTCTTTAAACTCAGTAATCCTTCATATGAATGTTGACTCTAAGAGAACAAAATTTAGGGTTGTAATAAAATAAACTTACAATAAACACTTAGCAAAATGGTTATTATGCTAGGTAGGAGACAATAATACATAATATACATATATAACCTTGCATTTACTCAATCAAACAAGGAATTTCTGAGTTAGATAGAACCAAGAGGGGAAATTGAATAGACTTGGAAGCTGTTTAAGACTTTCTCAAGACTCCCAAATCCTTAAAAAAGGAGGAATGAAGTCACCTTGCTTCTTCATCAGAGGATATTCACAGTCATACACTCTTATTCTCCTTGATGCCAGTACCTCTTTCACATTCGGGTATAAGGATTAAGTTAAAATGTACTTTATTGGAAGGCCAGGTGAGCCCCAGTCAGTTTGCCTATTACCTTGGCATGTGTTGAACTAAATTAGTGCAGATTAGTTTAGACTGCTCTCCTACTTCCTAAGGTATGAGTTGATGACAGTCCATAGCTGATCCACCCAAAGCCTTCCAGGGATATTGTAACATTGGTAGTTTTTACTACCTTTCATCCTCCATGGGAAACAGGTTGTTCTGTTAATTAAAAAGAATGAATAAAGGTTTTGGTTGTTAAATGATAGCTGGCAAAATGCCAAATAAAATTTAACTTTCTTATTGTTCCATCTCTATGCTCTTTTCCTTTATTTGGGGCCCCTTTCCCTCCTTCCCTCCAAACTCACTGTTCTGTGGTTCAAAAAATGACCTCTTTTAAGTCTCTCCCTTCATTTCAGAATATCTTTGGTTTCCTCTTTCCCTCAACAAAATTTCCAATATTGTAAACAAGGCATATTAAGTTAGTGAAAAGAATTCTGGACTCCAGGGCACTAGAGTTTGAATCTCAGCTCTGACAGTTTCTAAATCTGTAAAATGAGGATTATAAACCTTCCATTTTATACTTCAAAGGGGGATTGTGAGGAAAGCTTTAAATAACTTTAAAAGGTCCCATAATGCTATCAGTTAATGTGTTGGTTAGTTTTACTGAGCTGCTTTCCCCCCCTTGTCTTTCTTTTTAATTTTTTTTGTCATAGTGGATAATTCACTATTAAATCTTAAAACTGCACTTAAGAATTTTGGGACAGTCTATATTCAAGAATGAAGGTAATATAAGGGGGACATCAATAAGAAAAGAGGAAAATTAAGAATTATATATAAATGTGATTCACTATTATTATTGCAGCCTTTCAGTTATCTCAGGGAATATGTTTTAAAAGTCAACTCAATAGATTAATCCTCAATTTTGTAGTATAATAGCATCAGGGAAAATAGAGGGAAAGGTTGGCTTCACATCTTTCTCCTATTTTTCCCAGCAAGAAGACAAGGCTAGAGATTGCGGAATCTATAATTGAGAGTCTTTCCACTAGAGTTTGGTATCATTAATACCTGCTATTGCCAATGCTACACTCCAGATTTTACAATAACAATACATAATTTTACAACAATATTTTACAATAATACAATAAAATCCCTCAAAGGGATTTTATAAGGCATTTAGTACAATTTCTTCATTACACAGGTCAATGATTTTCAAACTTTTGTCCTTAGTATTTTTTTACTATTAAAAATTATTGAGGATTTGTCTTAAGAGTTTTTGTTTATGTAGGTTATATTTATAGATATTTACCAAATTCAGGATAAAAACTAATTTTGTATTTATAGACTCTTTGAAAATGTTTCAGAGACCTCAAGGATTCTCTGGACCACAGTCTGAGAACCACTATCATAGATCAGGAAATGGAGGGCTACAGAAATTAAATGATCTGTTCAGAGTTGAGCTGTCAAAGTTAGGATTCAAATCCAGGTCTTCTGCCTCCAAATTCAGGAGTTTTGCATATAGTAAATAGTCAGTAAATATCTATTTAAACAAACAGATGGATTATTGCCAAATGGAACCACTTAGACACAGCAATTGATATCCTTTCTTGGTCTGGTACTCCAAATGCCAACTTTTTGACCCTATCTTTGGCATTCTCATCTTGGTATCTGTCAGTTCCCGTGGGGCACACGAGAGCACGTCAGCAGAGTTTCTGATGAAAGCATGTTTGGAATATTGAAAATGCCTCTTCAGTGCCTAGACATAACAACTGGTCCCTGGCATGGCCTGGGAAATGAGAGTGACATGCTGCTGTTCCTTTGCTTTGCAGGGGAGAACTAAGAAAATGGAGAGGGACCTGTCTCGGTGTATGGCTGGATTGGTTCTGTGTGTTTGTTTAAATGAATGCCTCCCTGTCTTCTAGATATTATATGTCAAACCTCACCTTCTCACACTGCATGGCAGGAAGGATGTTCCTTAATTTTCTGGAATTGGGGAGATCAAGGTCAGAGCTTCTGTTCTCCCCTACTGTAAGAACTGTACGTGTTTGGCTAATGATCCCGGTGTCCCTTTCTGTTGGCTGCCAGTGATTTGTAGGGGCAGAAGCTGATGATTTTGAAGGCCCGTTACTCCAGAAGAATGCCCAAGGAATGTCGAGGTTCCTCCAGCTTCTGAGAAATGCAGGATCAAGGATTCTCACTTGGGTCAATGTAACTGCAAACACACGACTCCCCAGGCTACAATATTCACGTTGCTGCCAGTAAATTTTAGAACTGGTGTTAACATACAAGCCACTGCATAGCTCTGGAGTCCCTTATGTTGATCTCACACACTGTAATGTAAGATTCTAGGATGGTCTTTTGGTTTGAGTCCGTGTCGACTCAGGACAGTGCAAGCACTTGTTACTATGTGTTCTCAACTTTGATTTTGTTCCTTTGGGCCACATTCAATAGAATGTGACATTCTTTTCTTCCCTGTGGATTGAGTTTTCTGCTCTTTCTCATTTCTCCCCTTTCATCTTTGTCCCTGTTTTATTTTTTAACTAGATAATAAGATTTCAAATGTGTGGTATAATCAGAGAAGTGTGGATTGATTATGAAAAAGATTCTGAGATTATTACATTGGCAGATGAAATGAAGATACACTGGTTAATAATTAATGTGTTTTGAATAACTATTTTTTTATTTTTATTTTTTTTTGCTAAGGCAATTGGGGTTAAGTGACTTGCCCAGGGTCACACAGCTACGATTTGAACTCAGATCCTCCTGACTTCAGGGCTGGTGCTCTATCTACTGTGCCACCTAGTTGCCCCAAATAACTCCATTCTTAAAGATGGTAATTAAAAAAATAAAATTAAAAATAAAAAAAGATGGTTATGAAGATATCCAACATCTCTCTTTTGCCCTTGAAGGCTATTTTGCTTTTTCATTTTTAGAACTTATGTTCCCAGTACCCATCAAAATGTCTGGCACACAGCAGAGATTAATGCATAGGGTTGACTGATCCTTTTATAAAAATGTCATTATTTATTTTAATTTATAAATTAATTTATAAACAAATATTTCCATAACATAGTATAATAAAAAAGATGATTGCACATGAAACTACAAATGTATAACCCTTTTAAACATATAGTAGAGTTATCATGTAAATTTCTTTTATTTCCTTCCCTATCATTTTTCCTCATTTTAGATAAATCAGACAAAAATAAGTATATATTCTCTCAATATCCTAGTGAAATGAAAGAATTCTGGATTTGGAGTTCTACAAAAGCTGGCTCATATTCTGCCTCTGACACTAGCTTCATGATTACAAGGAAGTCATTTATTCTTTCTGAGTTTCAGTCTTCTCAGCTGTAAAATGGGGATAAGAATATCTGTTATGGCTCTTGTACAGAGTTATGGTGAAGATCAGGAGAAAGTTACCTTGAGATTGGAATGGAAAAAAAACATGGAAAGTTTAAATCTGAGGTAAGGAAGAGAGATCAGAAGAGAACAGCTAGCTGACCTTCCTGAGTTTGTCTCTAATTAGGGATGAAATATAACCCACAGTACTAGAACTAGACAGTGTAAGTGAGCTACTATCACCATCTTTGAAAGCTCATGGAGAATGGGAGAGGTGAACCAGAACTAGAAAAAAACAAAGGCGTTCCCAATTTGTTTAAATTAAATTAATTTTATTTTTATTACACTTTTAACTTCCAAATTGTATCCCTCTCTTCCTCCCAACCCTACATCAGAGAATGCCATCATTTGATAGAGATATATAAATAAATATAAATGAATAGATATATATCTATATCAAGCTATTTATTCTATTTATCAGCTCTTTCTTTGGAGGTGGATAGCATCTTCCTTCGCAGGTCCTTTGTAATTAATCTGAGTATCTAAAATATTTAGAATAACTTATTTGTTCACTTAGTCTTCGAAAAACATTACTGTATACAACATTCTCTTGGTTCTGTTCGATTCATTCTTCATTATTTAATGCAATTCTTTCCATGGTTTTCTAAAATCAACCTGCTCATCATTTCTTACAGCACAATAGTATTCTGCCACAATCATATACCATAATTTGTTTAGCCATTCCCCAACTGATAGTCATTCTTTCAATATCCACTTCTTTGCCACCACAAAAAGAGCTGCTATAAATATTTTAGTACATATGGGTTCTTTTCCTTTTTCCTTCATCATTTTGGGAAACAGACCTAACAGACCTCTGAATTTCAGTTCTTCAAAATTATAAGTTTACAAACTATTTGTGATCTGCTGGTAGGAATCACCACCACCACCAAAGATGGCTTTCTCTTTTAGAATTCTTGCAAAGATTAAATAAAAGATGATGTTCATTAATATACTTTGTAAGTTCAAAGAACTAAATGTAATAAAATTTCCAAATGTGTCCACCAATGGAGAAATCTGAAAGCATTTTTTTTACCTGACACAAAATGCATTAGAAAACTACAGTTTTTCTCTCAAGTTCTTTTTTCAATGCTCTTTCAAGTATTTTAACTATATTTGAGAAAAAGTCTCAATTAGGTACATAAAATCCCTAATACCCACTGATCTCCCTCTCCCAATCTCTGGACAATATACAACTAGCATACCACTATACATACCTGCAGTCTCCCTGCTCCTATCCAGTCTCTGAGCAGTATACAAAAAGCAGGAACAACTAAGGATAAGGAGCAGGAATAGGATATCAGGGCTTCAATTGTACTTGGGAGCAAGAAGCCATTGATGTGTTGTCAGGGTCCACGGCAACAAAGATTTTGCATATTCAATCTTTTAATCTTTTGCAGTGTTTATTATGCCAATTGCTAATAATTCTCCAGTAACAAGTTTGATCTTTTATTTGTTTTCAGCAGTGATGATGCTTTGCTGACTCTTGTGGGGTTTTGTCTTGGATCATTTGATCTTTTTCTGCTTTGCCCACTCAGAACTCTCCAGGCTCCATCTTGAAATGAAGGGCTTGTTGATTAATCCCCAGAGTCCAGAGAATGTAAAGGCGTTCTATTCTCCGTGGCTCCTTTGTTCAGAAAGGACTCCCAGATGCCTCAGGAGGAGGAAAAGTTTTGTAAGAGTAGGAAATGTAGACAATTGACACGTTTCCTTTTGTCTACTTACTCTCCCCCAGAAAAAAAAATCTGCAAACCTTAGCCTTCATCAAGGCTACTGTTGCTGAGAATTAATGATTGTTCTTTAGAAAATCTGAGAAAAGGAAATGACTTGAAGTAAACCATAAATATGGAGAATATAAGAATGTGTAAGGAATAGTTTTTATGACTCACCTCAAGTCAGTTCCTATTTCTGATCTTTCCCAAGGAAATGTATTAATTAGGAACATCAGTCATGACAAGGGACAAGTTGGGGATTGTAGTAATTTGTTTTAAAGAGAACTACAGACCAAGTAATCTCAGGGACACAATTTTGGGTAACTTGGGTATTGAAAGATGATGAGTGCAAGGAGCCTTCCAGTTAAGTGCACCTAGAGGCAGAGGAAACGGAAGGAATGCCCCATGGCCTGGAATTTTTGTGGCCTATATAATTGATAGCTCTAAGGCTCCAGATGTATGTTTATAAGAAACTATGATAGTAAGGCTCCAGAGAATTCCTCTAAGATTCAAGAACTGGTTTGAAAATTGCAGTTTTTCTCATCTTCAACTTTGTCCTCCTGCTGAGAAGAGTAAGGGAATGAATAAATGAAAAAGCATTTATTAAGTGTTTACTAGGTGCCAAATGCTATAATAGAAACAAATAAAAAGATGAAACAGTTCTTCCTCTCAAGGAGCTCATGTTCTAATTGGATCATCTAATTGGATGAAGTAACACATATAAGAGTCCAGTTGCAGGCTCCCAAGGTCGAAGTGTCATGGGGATAACATGGCTTAGAGGTCCCTAAGGCACATCAAACAAGTCATGATGATGGTAGGGAAGATGTAAGGTCTGATAGTCCTTTTCCCCAGAAAGATTATAGACTACCTTATTTGAAATTCATAGCAATAACTGAGCAAAATAGGTAATGCAAGTGTTCCTATGTGCTGGATAAAATGCTACACTGTCTTTCTGGAAACCTGGGTTCAAACTCAAGCTTTGCCTTTGACTTTGTGATCAGTTGCCTCACTGATAACATTGAAGATATCAGTGCTCCCATTATTTACATTTCACAGTGTTGCAATGAGGAAAGAACTTTATAAATCTTAAAGCACTATAAAAATGTGAGTTAGTACCCATCACTTGTCTAAAGATAGAAAACTAATGGATGAGCAGGTCATTTAGGAGGAAGATAGTTCTGTTGCCTATGTCCAATACACTCCTATTCCTAAAATTACTATTTAAAAAATATAGGAAAACCTACTGATTCTCAGACTGAGTCATTTCATGCCTTCTGATCTTCACAGGGAATACTTCAAAAGTATTCAAAGGCTGCCTATTGCCTTTAGGATAAAGTGCAACTTTCTCAGTCTGGCATTTGGAGTTAGTCCCTCACAATCTGGCTCCCACCTACTTTTCTAATTTTATTTCATATTACTTCCATTTAAGCTTTTTCCATTCTAATTAAAATTGGTCTCTTGGATGTCCCTTCTCCTTAACACTCTATCACCCACTTTGTGGTTCTCCCATGTATGGAAAATTCTTCTTTCTCACTCTTAGCTTAGAATTCTTAACTTCTGTCAAAGAACAACTCCCCCCTACAAAAAGCCTTTTCTAATTACCCCTGGTTATAGCATTCTCTCTCTTGTGAAATCACTGTTATTTTGCATATATTTCCTGTACTTTTATCTATGTAGCTTATTATAATGTAAGTTTCTTGAGTTAAGGAATTGTTTTGATTTTATTTTGTTTTTCTTTATTGTCCAGTATGATGACTTCCATACAGTAATCACACAATGTTGCTGAATTAGGTCAAATTAGAAGGGGGAATTAGGTAGGTCTTAAAGAGAGTGCCAAAGAGCTTTCAATAGCTATTGTTGAGTCATTTCAGTTGAGTCCTATTTTCCATGATCCCATTTGAGGCTTTCTTGGCAGAGTTATTGGAGTGGTTTGCCATTTCCTTTCTCAGGTCATTTTATATATGAGGAAACTGAGGCAAACATGATTAAATAAGTTATCCAGGGTAAGAAAACTATTAAGTGTTTTAGGCTGCATTTGAGCTCAGGACTTCCTGACTTTAGAATGGGGGCTTTATCCACTGTACTACCAAGCTTGCACAGATCTTTTTTTTTTTTTTTTTTTTTTTTTTTTTTTTTTTTTAGTACATTAAGGGTTTCCCCTTGTACTTAGAAGAGTTGAAAGAGCAAGGAAACTCTGGAGGGAAAGTAGGTAGACCTCTTAAATGTTTTCTAATCAAGATAAATACTTTGAGATTTGTCTGTTGGTGGGAGGGAATATGTGTGTGTGTGTGGGGGGTAAAGAATCTTTAGAACCCATTCTTCTCAAATTCCATAATACATTTAAATTAGGGATTAAATTTAAGTCTTTCTCCCCCCCACCAGGAGACAGTTTATATAGAACTGATGGATAATCAGAGGATGCAAATACAATTTGTATTTACTATAGCTCCAGAAACAAAATAGTTTTAGAATTATTTGGATTTGTCTCTCCTGGATCTATTTTCCAGGTTGGCTATTTTTTTCAAAGAGGTATTTTATATTTTCTTTTGTTTTTTTCATTCTGTTTAGTTGTTGGACCTGAGTCTTGATATCTCATAGAGTCATTAGCTTCCAATTGCCCAGTTCTAGTTTTTAATATATGATTTTCTTCAGTTAGCTTTTGTTTCTCTTTTTCCATTTAATTAATTCTACTTTTCAAGGTATGGTTTTCTTCAGTGGATTTTTTTTTTATTTTGCATTTGGCCAGTTGTATTTTTTAAGGAATTGTTTTCTTCAATCAATTTTTGTCCTTTTTCCAAGCTGTTGACTCTGTCTTGCATATGTCTTGTTTCTTTTCCAAATTTTTCTTCTACTTCTTTTATTTGTCTTTTAAAATCCTTAATGAGTACTTAAAAGATGCCTCTTTGGGTTTGAGATCAATTCATATTACTCTTTGAGATTTTCTATGTGGGCATTTTGTCTTTTGAAATAGTGTGTTAGCATGTGCAAGTATGTTTGTGGCAGCCCTTTTTGTAGTGGCTAGAAACTGGAAATTGAATAGATGCCCTTCAATTGGAGAATGGCTGAATAAATTATGGTATATGAATGTTATGGAATATTATTGTTCTATAAGAAACGACCAGCAGGACGATTTCAGAGAGGCCTGGAGAGACTTGCATGAACTGATGCTGAGTGAAATGAGCAGAACCAGGAGATCATTATACAAGGCAACAACAAGACTATATGATGATCAATTGTGATGGACATGGCTCTCTTCAACAATGAAATGTTTCAAACCACTTCCAATTATTCACTGAAGAAAGCCATATACACCCAGAGAGAGGGATGTGAAATGTGGACCACAACATAACATTCTCATACTCTTGATTGATGTTTGCTTACATTGTGTTTCCTTTATCTGATATATCTTTTGTGTAGATAAGATTTTTCTTGCACAACAATGATAAGTTTGGAAATATGTATACATATATTCGATTTGCCAATATTTTAACATAATTAACATATAGTGGATATCCTGCCATCTAGGGGAGGGGTGGGGAGTTGGGGGGAAAAATTTGTAACAGAAAGCTATGTAAGGGTTAATGTTGAAGAATTACCCACACATATGTTATGCAAATAAAATAAAAAAATTTAAAAAAAAAAGAAATAGTGTGTTAGTCTTCCCTGTCACCATAGTAGTTTTCTATGATTAAGATTATTTTCTGTTTCTTCATCATTTTCTTTCTTTCTTCCTTTTTTTCTATTTTGTGACCTTTTTAGTTTGAACTCTGTTCCTGGGAGTCAGTAGGCATTGTCTCAAGCTTCTTGTGATGCTTTGAGGCTTTGAGCACAGGGGCCCCTTGTGTTTGGTATCTTGCTCATAGCAGAGGTAGCCCTACCTGCTCTCTCTAGTAATAGCCTGGTCTTCTGGGATGGTAATGTGCCTTTTTTGCTGGGACTAGGGACTGCTCCACAGTCTGCTCTGCTACTGAACGAGGATTGAAGGTCTCAGTTGCTAACCTGCAGTTATTAAGAGCCTCTCACTGGCTTTCCTGTGCATCCTCTGACTTGGGCTGAGTACCCGCTTCTCCCCAGTGAGACTGACCTTTCTTGAAATCCTCCCAATCTATTTTCAACTGGAGAGTGGTTTCATTCCATTGGACTCTGTCTTGGTTTCATATGGTTTTCAAGGGAAATTGGAAAGCTGAAGCAGCTTCCTGGCTTCACTTTGCTATCTTAGCTCTACTCCTTTTGGAATTATTTGGAAGAATTGATTTCTGGAATAAGGACTAAAAAAATCCCACTGATCAATAACTCATTTGCAGCTCAGAATTATAGAAAGTTGCCTTCAGGACTGAGAGGTTGAGAAGCTTGCTATTGCTATTGCCAATTTCTTGAGGGACAGGAATTATTCATGAATCCAAGGCATTCCTTCTTTCCATTATACCAGATTGCTCTTCATATAATCTCTATAATATAAGCTAGGTTCCCCTAATCTGATTTGGGAGGGATGGTATTAAAGGTTAGGGTATATTGATTTCTACTACATCACTTGATATATTTTGAATAGTTAGAATTCTTTAATATACTTGAAGCAAATACAGAATAGTTTCTTTTTTTGTAGTTTTTTATTTTCAAAATATGTGCATAGTTTTCACCATTCACTCTTGAAAACCTTGCCTTCCAAATTTTTTCTCCCTTCCTTTCCCCTCCCTCCCTTAGACAGCAAGCAATCCAATATATGTCAAATATGTGCAATTTATCTATATGTGTTTCTACAAATATACTGCACAAGAAAAATTAGATCAAAAGGAAAAGAAAATAAGAAAACAAAAAGCAAGCAAACAACAACAAAAAGGTGAAAATACTATGTTGTGATCCATATTCAGTCTGTATTTTTTGGATGTAGATGGTTCTTTCTATCACAAATCTATTTAGAATTGGCCTGAACCATCTCCAAAGTAGTTTCTTAGAGAATCATCAGTCTAGAATTGGAAGAGAAAGAAAGATGGTAAAGGTTCTAGAAAGCATGCCCTATGGGGACTGGCTGAAGGAAGTGGGAATGTTTAGCTAAGAATAAAAGCGTTGGGGAAAGGCGACATGAGAGTTGTTTTTAATATTTGAAAAGGTGTCATCTGGAAGAGAGCTTAGCTGTGGGCACATGAATTTAAGAGTTGGAAAGTACCTTAGGGGTTACCTACTCCAAATCCTTCATTTTATGCATGAGGAGACTGGGCCATAGAGGTGAAGTGATTTCTTTTGGTATAAATTATATGGGTAGTAAGAGGTAAAGCTGCATCTAGAACTTAGATCCTTTGCTTTCAAAGCTTCCAAAGTTTCTTTATCTATTGTACTATGATACTTCCTTGGTCAAGGTCACAAAGATAATAAGTTGGAGTGGTAAGATTTGAATCTAGGTCCTTTGCCATTAAAGTCAGCACTCTTTCCTTTGCATTATGTTGCCCCTCTAGAGGAAGGATGCCTAACATCAAAGGTTTAAAAATGTGTAGAGAGAAGTAAGGATTTAGTTATCTTAAATAGAAAATAAATCTGTGCTAGGGATTTTCATGATTACATCAGGGCACAGCAGGAACTTAAGTGTTTCTTTGTGCACTGGGTATCCACCCTCTGTTGGGGAAGTGATCATTCCAATTTAGATTTTGAGAGAAAGAAGGAAAACAAAGGTATATATAGTCTGACATGTAATCTAGATCTTCATAGAAAAGGTAAATAGGATTTCAGGACTAATGTCCCACCACAGAAATCAACTCAGGGTGATGGGAAACTCTGAGAATGTAATTTTGAAGAATAGAAACAATTCTTTTGAGAAGGGAGAGAGGAAGTTGTCTGAAAAGACTGACGCGTATACATTGGGAACTTGCCAACTTAGATTTACAAATAATATGCAGACAAGATGGAAGCAAGGGCAGAAAACACAGGATAAATAACAATAATGGGGCACTGTACTATATGAATAATGTCAGAAGGTCAAAGTGAGCTGTGACTGGTGGGAAAGTTAAAGACAACAGTGGTTTTTTTTTTTTTAATAATTATTTGTTTTTAGCTAAATTGGGGAAGAGAAGTGAATGAAAAAACAGAAGGGACCTCTGTTCAGGAGGATGGGACAACCAACAAAAGAGAGAAAACAGAGCTGCTTCATTCATATTTTGATTGTTTGCTCTGCAGGGAGAATGATATTTTTGACTATAGATTAGAACAAAAAAAGCTACTATGGACAAGAAACTGGGCTTGTTGTCAGCAACACAATGTCAAAAAATGAGCCTCTGCCCTCAATAAGCTTGTATTCTCTCAAAAGGATACAATCTGTGCACAAATAAATATAATACAGGATGAATTGTGAAGGGAGGAAGCACATAACTGAGAGGACCACAGAAGATTTTGTGGAAGAGGTGATGCTTGAAATGAACCTTGAATGAAGAGGAGGATTTTAGATGTGGAGATAAGGAAAGAATACATTCTAGATATCTGGTGTGGTTTATATAAATAGATAGGTAGGAGATGACATATTGAGTTCAAAGAACAACTAGTAGTCTAATTTAGATGGACCATAGATTGTGTGAATAGAAGGAATGAATTAAGGCTAGAAAGTTGGTTGGAACCAGAATGTAGAGATAAGCCTTAAATGTCAGAAGAGTATGGAGGTAATAGGGATCAACATAAAACTTTTTAGCAGGGGATTGTTGAAGTATGACCAATTCCTTAGGAAGATTATTTTAGCAGTTATGTGGAGTATAAATTGAAGAGGGATAAGAGTAGACCTAGAGATACCAATTTGCAGCCTGGTACAATAATCCAAACAAATAATAAGGTGCTGAATCAAAGTATACTGGAGTAAGCTCTAACTAGCTCATTTAGAGCCAATTGTTAAAAGTTTTCAGTGCATTAACATCTCAGAAATCTATAAGCTGAACAAACCAAGGCTTGTTATTAGTTGATTGTCTAGACTTAATAAAGTGTTAATAATGCAGATTAAGCCTAAAAATGAGTCTTAAATACACTTTTTTTTGCCCTGGAGTAACAATGTGGGCTGGTGGTTAAACACATCCATGATCTGAACTAAGAATAGTGGTCATACAAGTGGACAGAAGAAGAGAAAAGTAAAAAGAGGGTGTGAAGGTTGCATCTATTGGATGAGTCAACTGATCAGATAAGAGGGAAAATGGAGAGCATGAGTCAAGGATGATAGAGATTATGAACTTGATAATAGAGAACCTTATGCATCAGTAGAACATGGAGCAAGTAGGGAGAAAAATTGAAAATTTTGAGCAGGTAATTAGGAAAATGATGATACAACTTTCCAAAGAATAAAGCTTAGAAGAAGTGAGTCTTGGATAATGTGGAGTTCATGGAGGGGAAACTGATGTGTTCTTATATGAATGTGTTGGATTTGAAATTTCCAAAAAGATTTCAAGGTAGAGACCTCTGATGATGCTAGAGAGGAAATTAAGAGAGAGATTAACATGGAGATAGTTTTGTGTGTAATCTAATCAGAGATGATTGTTGAATCTCCCATTAAGGGAGATAGTTAAAAGAAAGAAAAGAAGAGGACCCATGACAGAATCTTAGGACACAGTCACAGTTGGTAGAAGATGCATAATTACCCGACAAAGGAAAATGAGAAGGCAAAGATCAGATAGGCAAGAAAACCAGCAGACATTAATGTGAGAGAATCTAAGGGATGAAAGAATATTCAGAAGAAGAGGGTGAGTGTGTCACAGTGTTGATAGCTACATAGGGATCCAAGGGGATGAGAACTGAGATGAAACTATTAGATTTACATTCATAATAGTTTGTCTTTTACCATCTCTCCTAAAACAAGAATTTTACAGATTCAAAAAGTATTGAACATCAATTCATTGAGAGTAATTATAGTGTATTCATATGTTTTACCAATGACAGTTTTGGATCAGGAGATGTCAAAATGATCTTGAAAGGGGATAGATAAAAATATTCATCAATAATATATCCATGAATAATATACTACAATATATAGAAGTCCTGTAGAAAATGGAGGTTTACTAGTTGAATATAAAGAATATCCCAAACTTGAATGTCAATTATCAAATATGGGTGAATAAAACAGCTATCAAGGGAACAATGGAACTATTATTCTATACCCAAGAATCTAACCCAACCTTAGAGACACAACTGAAATTCATCTTTCTAGAGCAATAGGAATAGAACATAGTATTTATCTCATGAATAGATTCTTACTTATGATAGACTTAAAAACAGTGTATTCCAGTGCATGGTAAAAAGTTTCTGAGACATACAATAAACTGATACAGTTCTGTATTGATATGGAATTATATAAGGAAACTAAAAAATCTTTAATACTGGATCTGACAATGGATAATAACTTTATCTTTGTACTCATTCTGAAAGTACCAATATTCCCAATGCATTTAAAAAAAAACAATGACACTATTGAGTTTAAAACTTCCCAGTAATTTTGGCAAGCATTCAGTCTATCTTAACTTCACCATTAAACATTACAAAGGTAGCTTTTTACTACAAGTGAAAGAGCTATTTAATATTTTTCATTATGCCATTCATAATATAAATGTTTCATTGTTGGTGACATGTTTTTGGATAATGTGTAGTAGTAATTGCTCATATTTTATAGATAAGAAAATTAATGTTTATATATGTTGAATGACATGAGGAAGATTGCATGACTTTAAAGTATAAGAAAGAGGTTTTGAACTTCTATTTTCTGCTCATTTCAGGCCCAGTACCCTTTTCACTATAACTTTTTGCCTTTCATGTATGTATGTGTATATACATGCATGCATCTATCCATTTTTTTTCTGTATGTGTCTTTATACATATTATGGAACAATATTAAACTTCATTTCATAAAACATGTTTATATTAGGCCTCATAAACACAATATGAAGGACATGACAGGCATTTTGCTTCATTTTTTAAATGACAAAACTGAAGTATCATCAGTTTGAATTAATCAGTTAATTAGGACTGGATTGGGAAGTAAATTCCGGGTATCTTCCGATTTTTATCATTGAATAAAATGGTTTTTGTCTTTGTAAGTGACTGAACCACTGTTGAACTCAACAGATATATTTCAAATGTCCATTATGTATTGATGCACTTGTCTATTCTTTCCTCTGTAGATTTCTCTACACTTCACTAAGTTTGTTTGCAACCCTATTTTTTTTTACTTAATATGGGTTTGAATTACAAAAGAGTAAATAAGATACTAAAATGAGGAGTGCGATTATTGATGGAGTCATCAAATAGTTTTATTTTATGGTGAAGTAGAGACATCATTTCCAATGTTTGCATACAATAATCTCTGATGCAGAATGCCCTATATCTACTGAAATGTTAAAGTGAAGTAGAATTACAGGGTGAGAGAATAACTCACTTTAGTTCCCTTCACACACTCATTTTACAGATTGAGAAACAGAGGCCCAAATGAATTAAAAGATCACACAGTTAATTAGTAGAATCAGGAAAAGGACTAGTGCTTAAAGTTCTCAGTGCAAAGCTTTTCTGCACTGATTTTCTTTGCCTGAAAATACTTTGAAAGTGTTAATTTGGGGCTTGAATGATCCAGATACTTGACTTAATTCTCTAACTCACTTTATACACGCAGATAAAGCTTTGATCTAACACAAAGGCTTAAGAGCTTTCTTTTGAATGGAAGACTCTGGGAATGGATCATGGTGGAAGTATCATTTGAAGTGAGCCTTGAAGATTAGATAGGATTTCAACAGTCAAGTGAAGGCCCTCTAGGCCTAGGAATTGACAAGAAACATAGGCATGAAAGTAGGGAAGCATAAGATGTGTTTGAGGAAATGCTTGAATAGTGACTATAGTACAGTTTTGTTGGAGTATAAGGTATGTAACGCAAATAGTGTGAAATAAAGCTGGAAGTCGAATGGAGGGACTAGAATGTGAAGCTGAGTAGTCTGATTTTAGCCTTGTCTCAGATGGCAGAGAAATAGGCAATGGGAAGCTATTTAAAGTTTGTGAGAAAGGAGTAACATGATCTCTGTGCATTTGAATATATATCTTGCAGCAATATATAATGCAATTTGGAGAGCATTGAGACAGGAATGTTACTTGGTACAAGGCTAATTTACAGTTCTGAATAAAAATGAATTTTAGGATTTATTAACACAGAATGTGGGCTTGGAACTGTTTTTAGGAAATTCTTTTGAATATGACAACATAATGCAGCCAACATCTTAACATGGTGAACAATTCATGTTATAGTGATTTACAGTTTAAAAAAACACACTATTTGAATAATATTATGAAGCAATGTTAGTTTGGCTACTCCCACTTTACAGAAGAGGAAATATAGGCTCATATAAATAAAGTAGCTTATATATATGTTCATTCATTAAGGAAGAGGCAGAGACTGGATTTAAATCAAGGTATCTTGATTCCAATGGGTCCATGGCTCTTCATCTTCAGGCCTGATAGTATCACTCACTTGTTCAAAAGCTCAGTGTGTCTTGTTGTTGCTTAGAAAACATACTAACTCCTTGGTTCTCTACAGTTTGCTTCCAACTTTCCTCTTGAGCCTTAACTTTTTTTTTTTTTTTTGAGGCAATCAGGGTTAAGTGATGTGCTCAGAATTACACAGCTGGTACTTTTAAGCCTTATTTTATAATTCATTTTCACGTATTCTTCATGCTCCCCAGACTCAATATTCCATTTCTAATTTCCACAGATTTGCACAGTCATTCTTCACAACTGAGTAACAAATCCTTCCTCATCTCCATCTCTCAGAATCCTTATCTTCTTCTGAGGTTCAGTTCAGGTGCCACCTCTTCCATGAAGCCTTCCCTGATTCCATCATTGCTGTATTGCTCTCTCCTTTCTCAAAATACTTTCTATTTAGTTGTACATCCTCAGTAGAAAGCAAGTTCCTTGAGAGCAGGAATTGTTTCATTTTTGTCTTTCTATTGATAATGGGGGGGGAGTTGGGAAAAGAAATGGGTGATGAAAGAAAATTATGAAAAGAGAATTAACAGTTTGATAAAAGCACAAAAAACCTAAAGAAAATAAAACAACAACTTAAAATACAGAATTGACCTAATAGTAAAAAAAAAAAAACAAAAAAACCCCATAAAAATTCATTGAAGAAAAGAACTCCTTAAAAAGCAGAATTAACCAAAAGGAGAAAAGAGGTACAAAAGATCACCAAAGAATATTTCTTGCAAATGAGAATGAGTAAATGGAAGCTAATGACTCCACAGGACATCAAGAAACAATAAGACAAAATTAAAAGAAGAAAATAAATAGAAGAAAATGTGAACTATCTCACCAGAAAAAACAATTGAATTGGAAAATAGATCAATGAGAGATAATTTAATAATTATTGGACTGTCTTAAAGCTATGATTAAAGAAAGAACCAAGGCAATACATTTCAAGAAATTATAAAGAAAAAATGTCCCAATATCTTAGATGCAGAGAGTAAATTAAAAGTGAAAGAATTCACTGATCACCTCCTAAAAAGGATCTCCCAATGAAAACTTCCATGAATAGTTTAGCCAAATTCCAGAGCTGTCAGGTCAAGGAGAAAATATTGCAAGCAGCTAGAAAGAAACCATTCAAATATTGTGGAAACATTGTCAGGATCACATAAGATTTAACAGCTTTCGTGTTTAAGGATCAGAGGGCTTGGGATATGATATTCCAGAGGACAAAGAAGCTAAGATTACATTCAAGGATAACCTACCTAATAAAACTAAGCATAATCTTTCGGGGGGAAAAATGGATATTTAACAAAATAAAGGACTTTCAAATATTCTTGATGAAGAGACCACAGTTAAATAGAAAATTTGATATTCATATGCAAGACTTGAGAGAAACATAAAAAGGTAAACATGAAAGAGAAATCACAAGACATTATACTGTTTACATTCTCAAATGTAAATGTATATGTAATGATACATATAACTTCTAAGAACTTTATAAACATCAAGGCAGTTAGGAGTCTATATAGACAAGGGATATAAATATGAGTCAATTATGTTGGAATAATCTCAAAAAAATTAAAGAGTTTCAATTTAAATAAATTTATTTGTAGATGAAAAAAATTAAAGAGTGAGAAAGAAGGATATACTGGAAGAAGGGGGAAGGGAGGAGAAGAATTGGGAAAATTATCTCACATAAAAGAGGAAGAGCATTTTACAGTGGTGGGAAAAATGTGTGGGTGGTGGGCAAACTCGAACCTCTCGTTGCAATTGGTTCAAAGCGGGAAGAATATATAAATACAGATTAAGATGAACAAAAGAAACCTGTTTTACTCAATAAAGAAGTAGGAGGGGAAGGGGATAAGAGAAATGAGGGAGGTGATAAAAGGGAGAGTGGACTAAAGGAGGCAATGGTTTAAAGCAAAATAGTTATTACCAGAAAGAATGGCCAGAGATTCAGCATTACCTGGAAAGCCTTGGTTTTAGTGAGTATCAGAAGAAGGAAGGAATCATAGAAAAATGGTAAACTATGAAAAAAAATTGTTAATTAAGGAATTTGATTTCTGAAGGTGCTATGGAAGGAATGAGATGATCTGGAGTAAGACATTGGGGAAAGTTTAGATGTATAGAAATGAGAAAGTCAATAGGTGGAATTTGAGTTCTTTGACATGTCCATGCTCGATATTACAAAAATGGGCAAAGTGATGGAGAGTGGAGGTAGAGGGAATGGGGGTGGGGCTTATGCTAACAACTAGGGAATGAGTCCTGGGAGAGTATCAGTAAAGTCTGATGAGGAAGGCAGGTAATTAAAAGGGCCAAGATTGGCTCAATATATTCTGCATGGCTCTTAATCGCCAGGCAGCTGTGCTTCTTTGTCCTAAGAGATATTGGGAAACCCACTTGCATCAGATATGAGTAGGAGTTGATATATTCCTTGACAAGAGGCAGGGGCTGCAGTATCCTGGGAGCAGACTATGGTGAGCACAAGCAGGGCTTGGTGGTTTTGTTGTCCAGAGGCTTTGTGAGGAAGAAGGGAGTGATGTGTTCTATCTTTGTTGACCACTGGGTACATCTCATAAGATCATCTATCTAGAATGGGAAGGGACCCTAGAAATTATCTAGCTCAATTTTACAGATAAGGAAACTGAGGTCTAGAGGAATTAAGTATTTTGTCAAAAGTCACACAGATTGAACGCCTCAGATGGAATTTGAATTCAGATTCTTTGATTACAGAGCTAGTGTCATTCCATGGTAACATTCTGAGGTAATAAGTTCTCTTCAGTGTTGATGAAACCGTTCAGCGATCAATTGCTGGAGAAGTTGGAGAAGAAATGAGTTGAACCCTATGACCCTTAAGGTCAATTCCATTTCTTAGATTCTGGGTTTCTCACAAGATAACAGAGAGAAGCCACATGGCAACTGGAAGAGATGCTGGCAAATGGAAATGGGTTTGTTAGTCATAAAATAATAGCTTTTTAATTGTTTGTTCTTGATGAGGACCAATGACATCACAAGGTTGCTGTCTTGATTTGAGAGTGAATTGGAATTAAGAAAGACAGAATTGCAGTCATCTGCCCACTCTCTCCTCCAGACACAAGTGGCAATGACCTGAGAATAATATATTTGGAGCTTCAAGGGACCTTAGGGGCCATCTAGTCCAACCTCTTCATTTTCTAGATAAGGAACGCAACCCAGAAAGATAAAGGGACCTGCTCAGGGTGACACAATTATAAGTGGCTGAAGCAGGATTCAAACTCAGATCCTTCCTGACTCTGCACTCAGCTTTCTGATGTGTCTGCTGAGTTACTTGGCTAGTTCAGGTTAAATTTTTTAGTATTTTAGAACTCAACAGTTCTGTACTCAGGTGTCATTTGTACTTTAATCTTTTCCAATTTATGTGCTACTAATGCCTTTTGGAGAAAATTCTAACCTTTGTTTAGAGTAAAACCAAGGGGAAAAAGGGAACATTCCTGTAACCTAGTCAAGAGTTGGGGACAGGAATAATGGGATACCAGGAGCTCTAGTTCACAATAGCTTTGGGGTGCCAGTAAGTCCCTTCCTCAGTGAGGAAGAGCAGAAAAAGAAATGCACCAAATCAAAGACATGGCCTGCATGAAATCATTGGTTGTCTTATTTTTGTTCTTATTTTCCTTCTCACTCTGTCCAGAATTTAAAGCCAAACTTTTTCAGAAGTTCAGCCTTGGTCTGTGAGTTGCACTGAAGATCTCCTGTTCCAAGTGCACAGGAAATAAATCAAGAAAGAACACAAAAGAAATCCCATGCCCCCACTAAAGCAGGAAGAGGAATGGGTGGTGAATGAAGAGAGGATGAGCAATTGACTTCTTTGGCCCTTCCCCCAGGGCACCATCTGGCAAGTTACCCTTCTATTTTCTTTAAAATTTTTTAGGAAGTCCTTCCGGACTTGGTTTCCTTTACTTCCATGGTTTCTTCAAATATCAACTAAAATTCCATGTTTTACAAGAAGCCTTTCCCAACCCTTCTTCATTTTAGTGCCTTCCCTATGATGATTATTTCCTATTTATCCTATAAATATATATATTTATATCTATCTATCTATCTATCTATCTATCTATCTATCTATCTATCTATCTTATCTGTACATATTTGCTTGTCATTTACCATTAGATTGTGAGCTCTTTGAGGGCAGAGACTGTCTTGTGCCTTTTTTTTTTTTTTGAATCCCCAAAGTTTATTATAGTACCTGATACATAGTAGGAACTTAATCAATGCTTATCAACTGACCTATTGTTCCTTCTGAAAGCTCAGCATTCACAGGCATTGGCAATAGCTTGATCTTCACCCACCTTTTGGGTACTGCAGTCATTCTAATGATTAATAACAGATGGCATATCATAATATTATATAATATTGTATTTACAAATTCACGCAAATGTAGATCTCAGTTCACATACCTTCTCTCACTGAAGTTTCTCAATAATCCAGTGAGAAAAGTATTTTGCTGTTATTTTTAGCCCCATTTTTTCAGATGAAGAAACTGAGGGACAGAGAGTTAAGTGATTGGCCCATCCATGTCAGAGTTAGAGTCAGAGATGTAATTTAAATGCATATTTTTCTAACTTCAAGTTGAGCACTATTCACTGTACTACAATATTCCTCATTTAGTACTAAAAGGAACCTTTAACGAGCACCAAGTTCACAACAATGTAAATGGAAACACTAGCTACCCCCTTCCCCTTCCCCCCCAAAAAAAACAACTCCCAAAACAACTCCATAAAAAGTGAAACATTATAATAATTAAGTTTGGTCCTAAAGAAATTAGGAGTAAATATACCTTCCCATTTTCTTTGAAGAGGTGGTGGTGGGAGGAGTGGTGGTGGGAGGACTGGTGGGGAATATGGATGTGGAACATTAAATATACAGTCAGTTCAGTTGCTCTGTTGTTTAGCTTTATGAAACTTTTTTTGTTTTTTTTTCTTTTTGTTATTCTTTATTACAAAGCATGGCTCTCTAGTTAGGAGAGGAAGATGGTATATATTTGCAAATAAAGGTGATAGAAATACAAAAGATATCAATAAAAATTTTAAACCTAAACAAAGGAATCAAGTAAAAAACACTTTTCCTTTTGCAGTTGAGAAAACTGAGTCAAAAAGTTTTAAGTGACCTGTCAAGTCCCTTTTATCCAAGGTGACTCTGTGATATAAATGAAAAATTCCCCTATAGACAGTCAAACTTCAAACTGCCAGAATAGCCTCTGTAGGAAAATGACAGTTATGGAATGTTTTTAAAGAAATGTAGTTTTACTGGAAACTGAATGGATGCCCATCAACTGGAGAATGGCTGAACAAATTATGGTATATGAATGTTATGGAATATTATTGCTCTGTGAGAAACGACCAGCAGGAGGATTTCAGAGAGGCCTGGAGAGACTTGCATGAACTGATGCTGAGTGAAGTGAGCAGAACCAGGAGATCATTATACACAGCAACAACAATACTATATGATGATCAATTCTGATGCACATGGTTCTCTTCAACAATGAAATGTTTCAAACCAGTTTCAATTGTTCAGTGAAGAAAGCCATATACACCCAGAGAGAAGGATGTGAAATGTGGACCACAACATAACATTTTCATGCTCTCTATTGATGTTTGCTTGCATTGGGTTTACTTTCTCTGATTTTTTTTCTTGTAGATAGGATTTTTCTTGCACAACAACTTGTCAAGTATTTTAACATTATGAACATGTAGTGGACTTGTTGCCATCTAGGGGAAGGGAGGAGACTGGGGGTAAAATTTGTAACATAAAGCTTTGTAAAGATCAATGCTGAGGAACTACCCATACATATGTTATGCAAATAAAAAGCTTTAATTAAAAAAAAAAAGAAATGTAGTTTTAATGCTTTTGGTAAAATTTAATTTGTATACAGTTATGTATAGTAACTAGCAAAACTAATAAGAGTCTTTTTAAGTAGGGAGTTCTACCTTAAAGAAAAGGAAATAAGAATGCTTTGAGAGGTATTGTTATAATGCATAGAATAGGCCTCAGAGGTAGGAAAAACAGGTCAGAGTCCAGACTAAAAGATGCTACAAATCTTTGTGCTTCTTCCTTAATAATTCCCAAACTTTCTCTTTCTCAGGGGAACCCTATGTCACTATTGGAATGCTTTAGGATGGCCAGCATTTGTCCAATTTGATACTGACCACTTCCTTATAACCTGGATGTTTCTCTGCAGGGTTCATATTTTGGGGGAATCTTAGTACTTCAGTTCTTTTAGGTAAATAAGGAATAACCTAGTCCTAGTGATACCTTCAATGATACCTAATGATGACAACTTGCAGTGAACTTTTGAATAGCATTTTTCATTAATTTCTTATATAGGCCCTACATGTTAGTTAAAAAGAATGACAAAATGATATTTAAGTCAAATGCAGAGCTCACCCAAAGCCTCCTCAAGAGAGATGATTTCTTTCATGTTCTGTAGCCAATGGCACAAGTAAGGAACTTCAGCAGGATGTTTTCCTAAAAACCCCCTTACTTCCTGCCAATCATTAAATCTTTCCTGATACTAAAGCTTCCTTCACTCTTACTCTCAGGGGGAATTAGGCAGGATGGGATGAAAGCTATACATGCAGACTAATAACATATCCCTCTATTTTTCCTATGGTTTTTCTTCTGTTAACCAGAAGAAAACACTGCACATACTAGCAGTGTAGACACAGATGGACAGAGGGAGTTCTGTGTAGGCTTGCAAATGTGGGAATTTGAGAACAGCCTGATAAAAATAAGAGCATTATTAAAGGGTGCATACTTAAGAATATGGTCAGGCTTGAGAGGAAAGGTCTGTTAGACAAGCTCTCTTAAATTAGTGAATAACTTGGGCTCAATAACATCACAGAAAGCAGTTTTCCTTCACATGGCTGTCTTTTTGACAGGAAGGCAACATTCATTTTTAGCTCACCTAATTCACGGCAGTCACAATGATTCCATCTCTAATGGTACATGTAATGGTTTTGATTCTTTCTTGCTATTTTTTTTAAGACCTGTGATTTCCTTAGTGGGGAAATCCAGATGAAGAAGTCCCTTTGCCAAGGTAGATAGATGATACCTGCTTTGCAAGTTAGTCATAGAGAGTTGGCCAAGCACTGAAAGGTTAGATTGCTTGGGAACACACAGCCAGTGTCAGAGAGACTAGACTGCAGATATTATTGATTGCAAGGCCAGTTCTTTTTCCATTACAGAATACTGCATCTGTTGCTGATTACTTGCTTGATAAGTAAGATATTCTGGTGGGGAGGGGCCAGAGTAATGAAAAAGGAACAAGATTTGGTAAATATAGATTCATAAATGTGAATTATTTTTATTAGAACCAAACACCCTTTAAAATAGCTAATGAAGAATGGTTAAACTTAAAAAGTTTCTTCTGTTTCTTGTTAAGCCCACAAATTTAGAGTGATGCAGAATTGCAAAGAATCATTCAACTATTTATATGGTACCTCAGGAAATAAACCTATTTTTCATCATTCTTGCATCAACCATAGACTGTCTAGTCATCATTAGTGAGACTGTATCTTCAGTTCTTGGAATATCTTTAGACATTGTACTACATTGATGTGCCTTCATCTTCTCATTACACGCTTTCATTTATCTAAAGTCAGAGCCATGTAAGTGTTTCATAATCCCTCTGATTAAACACAATGGCTGAATAAGCCTATTAATACATTTCTCTGTACTAGTGATTATCTTTCTAGGTTGTACACTCATTGGTTAATCCAATTCTTGTCACTAAGGGTACAAACAATGTGGCAGACCTTTGTCGGACTCACTTCATATTCCCTAATCGTATCTATTGTGTTAACATATTTAATATATATATATGTATATGTATATATATATATATAGTGAATGGTATACATGCTGAATATTTCTGAACCAATTATGACATGCACCAGTGAAAGTCATGTATTTTTTGATATACTCCAAGGAAATGTCAATGAAAGTTCTTTGTGGTTTGCTTTATATATGTATTTGGTGGAAACTACCCTGCACTAAAGCTCTACTAAAATCTAGTGCTTCATCGTGACAACGAAGTGTCTTTGGATTTTCAAAAGCAATAAACTTCAGGGAAGTGCAAATTCTGACAGTTCTTACCTTGCTGGGAAAGCTTGTGTACCTGTCATCTGAGAACCAGCTACCTAGAGGTAAGTGCTGAGAGGCTCTTCATCAGAAGTTTGGTCAGTGGGTGATTTCATAATGTAATTTTTTCTTTCTCTGTTTACATACCATGCTACATTATATATGTGTGTATATGTAGAGTATATTATAGATAGTATGTATGTGTATATGTATGTACAGTATACATAGAAATTTGTAAAATGATTCAGTAAGTCATGAGAAAGGCTATGGCCTGGATAAGTGGAGAGAACCAACAATGACAATTATTTTAAATACTTTTAATTTTCTTTTTCTTTGTTACATTCCCTCTATTCACTCTTTCCTCTCTCTTAAACCAGTATATTTTTTAGCATAGAGCAGGGTCAAGATTAAAAAAAAAGTGATACTGTGTTGATATGCCTGCATATATTTCTTCTTATGTAACCATTTGGATGGATTACTAATTCAACTTGACATTATTGAAATATGATTGATTTAAAAAGTTGAAGAGGGAGTACTTCATACACTAACAGACTGGGACTATAAAGCAGGTTTTCCCACTTCAAGTTCAGAGTGCTTTTCACATATTAGACAATCATATACTAGGTTAGGTTTGGATGGAGATGTCACATTTTTTGATTCATGGTGAATTGCCACAGTGTCAAAGATTTAGTTCATTATAGTAAAAAGAGAATTATTCTTCATTGTATTTATAGAACGAGAGGAGAAGCATAGAAGCAGAAGTGGTACTGAATAAATTTGTAAGGTAAGGAAGCCTTTGTCAGAAAAACAGTAAGAGTTCTTTATTTGACTCGATTTCAATGTAGTGTGGTGGTTAAGAAGTATTGATCGCAAAGTCAGGTAATAATAACAACTTGAATTTAGATAGTGCTTTAAATTTTGCAAAACACTTTACAAAATTTACTTCATTTTATCTTTACAACAACTTTGGGAGATAGGTACTATTATTAGCATTTTACAGATGAGGTATTTGAATCAGTATTTGATCGTCTGAACTCCAAGTCCAATGCTCTATACCCACTGTATTACCTAGCTATCTCCTAGGCTCAGATCTTGCTTGGGACACTTGACTAACTGTGTGACCATGGTCAAATCAGTACTTCAATTTGCTTCACATCATCAGAAATCATTTATTAGAAATGGGTTGTGAGGAATCTGGAAGAGTCCCAAAAATTATGTCTGCTTAGATATTCTCCCACTTGACTCAGTGGAGGCTAAATTAAGACTTAAGATAAAGCTGTTTTCCCTAAATTTTGGGCCCAGGCTTTCACAGGTCTTTATGTTACCTTCAGTTTTTTTTTTTAACTTACTTCCTCCCCAATAGTATGCTTATAAACATTTTACCTTTCCATACTATGGATTTGCCTCTTTCCATGAAGAGTCAAATCTTTTCCTTTTTATTTATTTAGACTGCTAAATACCTAAAGATGATAAATTACTTAGTTGTGATAATGACTCCAACACTTTGATAGAACCTTCAATTATCTCACCCAGGAGAATAAATTCATGTGGAAATTGTAGGTAGCTATTTTGAAAAAGAAAATGGAGGAGCAATTTGGTGGCAGAGGGATCTTTTAGCTGACTAGTGTGCTTACAAGTCAGGTTAATATTAAACCAGCAACATTCTGGGCTCAATAGGGAGTTTAAAACTCAAGGAGACTCAGTAACCTGAGAGTTAATTGGGCTTCCAAAGGTGTCTAAATTGCCACTTATCAGCTTAGGCACTAGGAGACTATGGTAACATACTAATTTATTCTGGGCATTAAGAAAAAGAGCAAATAGCTGAATCAACTTTAATTAACTGAAAGGTTATTATGCAGGGGAGAAGTTTATACTAACTTAGAAGGTTCTTTAAATGTATAAGTAAATTCCCTTGATAAGGCAGTAATCCAATTTTTCAAAGTGTTAAATGAAACTTTATATTTAACATTTAAAAGCGATTGTGTTTTTTTTTTTTTTAAGGGGGAATGTGGCAGAAATGAGGAAATAAATGAGGAAATAAAGGAGAAACATGATGGGAAACTTCTGACACTGGACTGCTTTGATCCATTTTTAATTTCTGCTGTAAATTTCCATTGGCAATGTCAACAACAAAAAAGTACACACTGTACAAGACTAATTTAAACACAAAGAAAATCCACCTACAACTTTATTAATAACCAACTTTTTTATTAGAGCAAATACAGTTGTGAAAACTGTACATTATACATTTTGGGGTCAAGGACTATAAATAAAGGAACTCATAGATAAAGAGTTCTTTCACAGCAAGAAACTTTAAATAAACAAAGTGACATATTAAGTACATTGGCAGACTTCATGTGCTGTCCAAAATGTAGTGTACAGTATAACAACCCATTATAAATAGCCTTTCATGTAAAATACAGCTTGTGCACATTTTAGAAAAATACCAACAATTTCTGTTTGAGCTTTGTTTTTAAAAAAGCTTAGAAATCATACATACATTTATAAATGGAACCACCATGCTTACTTTATAAACATTTTCTGAAGTTATCTGTTACTCATTATTTTCAAAGCATTAAGTGCTTTAAATAAACATTTAATAATAATTAAATATTTCAGTTTAAAAAATCAGCTTTCCAGTAAGGAGACATGGAGTGGGACAGGAAGGAGCAGTGACCTCAAGTACCAAGATTTATATAGAGACAAACTTATTTTTTTATTTAAAAATGTTGCTTTCTAAATATCAAAGTAAAAGTATGATTTTTTAAAAAAATAAATATACATGGTGCAATTTTCATTTGCTCTCTTTCTGCTTTCTTCTTGATTCCATACTGGTCACACACAGGATTCTCAACATACTGTACTTCTGCAAAAAATACCACTGGGTTACTACCCTGCAGTTAGCTGGCTCAGGAGACAAAACAATAAGTCCTCACCTATGTTACTATAAGTGCTGCTCTAAAAAGACAGCATACAAGTTGGAAATAATTCTTGTTATATTGTGCACAAAATGAAAAGAGTTTACAAAAAGTTTCCCAAACTGCAAAGGATGAAATATTTGAAATAAAGAGACAAAGAAGTCCCTTCTTCCAATTTATTTTTTAAATAATCAAAATGTTTACTTTGAGGACAAGCATCCTACATACAATTTCTGCAAGTAAATATGCATGCTTTTAAGTAATAAAGAATATAGCAATTTAAATTTGACATGACAAAATAAATGCAGCTCATATAGTAATAAATACCACAAAAACAAATACCCCAAATGAAAACTTATAAGGCTTTTAAACTTGAAATAAAATTACATATGGTCTTTAAAAAACACAAAAGGCATAAATTTGATAAGCAGTGATTTTAAAAATAATTTTTTATGCTCTACCTGAATGTATTCAACACAAAATTAATCTATCCCTGCTGAATAATAACAATTACTAATATTATCTTAGCTTCATTTTCATTGGAACTGGCCTCTAACAAGATTATTCTCTTATAGGGTACATCAGTGATGAAGTTGAATTCTTTGAATAATTATATCTATTAATATGAAGGCATTAAAAAAAAGAAAAAACAAATTCCCAAACCATGCAAAGCCTTGATTCTATTTCTCAGAATCCTTTTGTAGTCTAACTTTCATTTAAAAATATAACCCCAAAGAGCCTCCATGTTCCATAAGTAAATCAGGGTGGTACTGACACAAGCATGTCAAGCCTAGTGACTACTCAGGAAGATATCATAGCGTCTCCTGACTCTGCCCAATCAAAATGAAAGAGAAATAGTTTTACCAGTTTAGGAAAATAAATGTCATGAAGAGCTCTGCCTTCCTATCAAAATATAGATGTATACTAAGATTTCTGTTTTGCATTTTCCCCAAGATGCAACAATTACATTTCCACTAGCCAGGACTTCACACCATTAATTATCATGGCTATACATCAAATTTAAATCAACAGCAAAATGAACAGTCATGCACAAGCAAAAGAAAATGTAATCTCCCAGAACACCACAGGAGAAGTTAAAAGCAGCAGGTAATGGCATAAGACTGGTGAGTGATGCTGCTAACTATTTCTTCTAATGAGAAAGGAGTGAATGTTGGAGTCACTTCCACAGCAACAGTATCCTCTGACCGCATTCCTCTGGCAGTCGTTTCCCCAGCTCCCTACTAAAAACGTCAGATGGTAAAACAGTAAGGCAGCTGTTAGCTTCCATCAACAAAAAGTGCAGCTCCATACATTTCCAGTTTAGTCACACTCTGCTAGGACAGATGGAGTAGCCAATGCACTTCACCGGTTGGGGGCTGCAGCAGTAGATTTTGTATTTTGTTTGGCTTTTGCTTTTTAAATAAAAAGAAATTATTAAGTTTTGCTCTCCAGCATAACTGCTTGCTTCAGCCTTCAGAGGACCCCAAAGCCACAATCATCCCCAAGGGACTGAACAGGTCCTCTGGCTGAATTTTCCAAGTCTCAGATATCTCTCTTGCGATCCCATTCTAATTCCAAGCCTCCTTCCCTGTGTCTGAGCATTTCTGGTGTGTTGCCATTTAAAAGGCTGATGACACTACTGCAGAGAACTGTGGGCTAATTCCACTAGTTGTCATGACTTCACTGAAGGGTCAAAACAGTAATATCAGTAAGAAACTATGTTGAATCACATTCAGGCATAGCCAAAATTAAAATAAAGGACATTACAGAGATATTAAAAATGAAAACGAAAACAAAAACAAAAAAAAACAAAAAAAATTGTGATTATAAATTTGAATAAGGGAATTGAAACTATTATGTCTGTGAGTTACATGAAAATGATACTAGTCTTACCTTTCCTAATTCCAATCAAGTTAGAAAGTGAACAAAAAGAATGGCTAACCCAATATTCAACAGCATGACCAGGACAATCATGACTGAATTAGGACCCTGAAAATAAAACAAAATAAATATTATTTTTAATGTTAAAAACCCCTCAAGTATTAAATTAGCCCATTAAGTGAATTACCAATTAACCTAATTCTATAATTTAAAATGCAACCAGTTGCTAAAAGTATGAAAAGCTAAAAGTGAAAATGATGTATCTCAATTTAACACATTTTAATGTTAGAGATTGTTCTATAAGTGATAACAACTGAATTCATGTTTTTAAAATTTATTTTATTAAAAAAAAGCAGAAAAAACCAAAAAAGGAAAACAAAACAAGACAAAACAGAACAGCCATGTGCCCAAAAGAACATCAGGGAGGATTCAAAATATATAACAATAACCTATCGGTTCAATATTTATTTTGTTCTTAATGCAACTTTACTTAGCAAACTCCGAATAACTGAATTATCAGTCCTTAAAAAAAAAAAAAAAGATAAGAATCTTTACCTGTGATGGCATTCACCATCTTTGTGGATTTCAGCCACTGGGAATTCAGTTTAGGAAGATTTGTTTTCTCATGAATGTAGTTTGGGTAAATAAAACCTTTTACAACAAAGGTTTTTATCATGAGGTTCATAAACTTAAAAAATATTTTTATAATCATTTCAATATCACTGGTCTTCTTTATAATCCTACAAATGGGTTTATGCATTTAAAAACATTATTCTGAGTGGTTGGGTATAGGCTTCCCCATTCTGCAAAGAGGTTCATGACACAAAAAAATTAAGATCCCCTGCTATACACCAAAGTAGTTAAATTACATGGATTTAGAGAAAACTAAAATGAAATTTTGTTGCTTTTATCTTTTCCATATGCATACATCACAAACACAGGAAATACTTTTTACATGAATTTTCTCAAGTTCATATTCTTCATAAATGCTAGTTTAATAAGAGATATGCTTAAAATGACACAAAACTAGAAGAATATGGAACATATTACTTGTCAGACTTGTAGATAGGAGAATTTATAAATAAACAAGAGATAGAGAACACTGTGAGATGGATAATTTTGATTACATTAAATTAAAAGATTAAATTTAAAAATTTAAATAATTGTAGCCAAGATCAGAAGGAAAGCAGAAAATTGGGGAAAATTTTTTATGTAAAGTTTCTAAAATAAAGGTCTCATATCTCAAATATATATAGAACTTTGTCAAATTTATAAGACCATGAGTCATTCCCCAAATGATATATGGTCAAAAGGATATAAACAGGCAGTTTTTCAATGCCATCAAAACTGTTATATAGTCATACCAAAAAAAGTCCTAATTCATTATTAATTGGAGAAATGCAAATTAAAACAAATTTGAGATGATATAATCCTATCAGTTTGCCTAAGTTGATTGAAGGGAGGAAATACAAATGATGGAGGGGGTGTGGAAAAACTGAAACGTTAACACACTGTTGGTGGACTGTGAACTTATCTAATCATTTTGGAGAACAACTTAGAATTATGCTCAGAGAGTTATTAAACTATGTATACCTTCTGACCCAGCAATACTACTAATAGGTCTGTTTCCCAAGGTATTCTAAAATACTTATAGCAATTCTTTTTGTGGTGACAAAGAACTGAATGCTGATCGCTTAGGGAATGGCTCAACAAGTTGTGGTATATAATTGTGATTGGAATACTGTTGTGTGGTAAGAAATAATGAACAGGTTGACTTTAGAAAAATATGAATTGTATCAGATAATGAGTAATGAAATGAGCAGAACTAAAAGAACATTTTATACAGTAACAGCACTACTGTTCAAAGAATAATTGTGAATGACCAAGTTATTCTGAGTACTATAAATATTCAAATCAACTATAAAAGACCTATGAAGAGAAAAGAGATAAATAGAAGTATGCATAATAAAATTTTACTTATGTTAAAAATCTATGTTAAATGGAAGCCTTCTCTAGTGCAGGGTGGGGAGGAAAGGAGCGATTAAGTTTAGAACTTAAAATGTAACAAAATAAATAAAATTATAATTTAAAAAATCACTGACAATTTTGTAATAATGGATTTGATTTAATCTTCAGAATTAACTATAGAGCTAAAATTTTCATCTTCTATACTCATATCTAAAATCTGATATCATGCTCAAAGATGTTTTTCAAGGTGGGCTTCCTTTTTAACATATACCCTTACCAAGTTCTGTTCTCACCTAAGAAAGCTATTTACATGGCCTGCCATAAATATTTTACTGATGTGATTTTTTTTGTTCTAAAATTGTAGCTGCTTCTTCATGACACCATTTGGGATTTTGTTGGCAAAGATGCTGGAGTGGTTTGTCATTTCTTCTCCTGCTCAATTTACAGATGAGCAAACTGATTAATCAAAGTTAAATGACTTGTCCAGGATCACACTCAGTAAGTATCTGGGGCTAGTTTTGAATTAATGAAGATGAGTCAAGGTCCTGATTCCAGGTCCTAGTATTGTATTACTGTGCCACTTATCTGTCCTATTGATTTGATTACAAGTTCTATTTAATAAAAAGTCTCATATAAATTCTTCATTAAACTTAGTTTACTTAAGAATCAATTTTTTTTTGTACTGGCTAGACTTTTATTCCCATTCCTGTATACATGCCCTCCTCCCTCTCCCTCCTTCTCTCTCACTGCCATGTTGTAAGTCCAGTTGTAATACTCATTGTTCCTCACTGGTTATTTCTAAACTCTCCCACCATTACTCAGCAACCTTTACAATTCACTGAATTAAAATTTTCTACAATGTTCAAATCATGATATAAATTGTCTACTGGCCTCAGGTCATTACTCTCTCCTTTCTTGAAGATATTATTACTTGGTTCATTATCTTTTTCTTCTCTACAACTACTTAGAGACTTAAATAATTGTGCTGATGCTTCCTCAAATGACCTAACCTCCTAATCTTAATTTCAAACTCCGTAGCCCATTCCCTAACTCTACCTTAGCCATACATAGGGAGTCATACCCTGGATTCAACATTACTCATAATTATTCCACTTTTTTCAATGAAAAACTCTCATATTACTTTATTTGACCATGTGACTACCATTCCATCTCTACCATCCAAACGTTTTCTTCAAGTTCACTGTGACTGCCAATCTTACTCCAGTACTTTCTCAGGCTATTACCATCCCTGCTCTGATTTTACTTTCCTTTCTTCCCAATCTTCACCCTACAGTTAATTCAATTCCACATAGTCATCAGCTTGTATCCCTGATACTTCTCTATCAGTTCATATAAATTTTTTCAATGCTTTTTTTCCAAGGATACTTCATATCCCCTTATCTAAATTTGATACTCACAACAGGGCACAAGTTATCTTCCTTATTTTCCAGCTGAGGAAACTAGTTGTAGTAGAATTGTATTTGAATAGAATATAAATGAACACTAACTAAACAACCAATTTCATCAGGAGAATTTTTCAAAGGTGCTCCCACTTCCAAGGCAATGTTGATGAAGAGAAATTCTCTCAGGGTAAGGAGAACAGACAATTATAAAATAAGAAAATGGGCTTGGCAAAAACACGAAGAACAAATGGAAATGGGGCAGGTCCTGAGATGGCATCTAGTTGTAAGAACAAAGATGATTATGGATGATAATACTATAGGGATAGATCTTAATTTACATAAAATTAGACTGCAACAAAGCAATTTTAATAGCTGCCAAGTTCTTTAAAATCACAGTCTCTCTGCATAATGTAGTCTCTTTAGGACTATGGAAAAAATAAGATGGGTTGATAATAACTAATTAACTCTTCTCACATAGAATTTCAAAAGTGGTTTCCAACTAGTACAAAAAGAGGTCTGACTTATATTAATGCTAATTATATGTTTCATGTTATTAATAAATGAACAAATGAAATCTTCAGGTTATCTTAGTTTGGACTCTGCCATCATTCACCATGGAGACTAATTAGATGCTATATTTCAATTTACTCCAATTAGCAGTCTGTCAATGAGTGTGTTATGTTGCAAAGCATTTCAATTCTTTCAAGACATTAAAATTCATACATTACTTCTGAAGTGAAATACATGATACTTCAGCCTATACCAAGATGAGTAGCTAAAACATATCACATTCCATGCATCATGGTGGCACTAAGTTGCATTATAAGAGTACAGTAAGTATCTTTTGTACAAGAAGGGTGACATTTCTATAGCCCATTAAGGCTTGCAAAGCACTTCTCATACAACATTTTATCTGATTCTCATAATCACCTTGAAGGGAATATAGCCACCATCCCTATTTTATAAGATAAAGAAACAGGTTAATTAAGTCAGAATAGAATTTCAAGACAGTTCCCTTCTTAGTGAAGTTCAGCATGTTTCCTACTCTACCATATTACGACATCTATGTTAAAATCCCAAATCTTTTGTCCTTTCTTTTGATAACCATGAAGAATTACCCATGAGTTTTTTTTTTAAATAAAGTTTTCATTTATGTAATCTGTAGGGTATAAATTATGCTTACTTGCTAGTGTGAGGCATTATGGTTTACAGGAGAAATCAAAGGAAATTTAATGTAAGAGATCTGGATTTTGATGATATAATGTTGGACATATCTTTTAAAACCCACTGGGCCACAACTTCTCCCATCTGTAAAATGGGAATAATAATCATTTATCTTGACTGCTCCACAGGGCTGTCTTAAGTTTCAATGATGCAACATATATATAATATATATATGTATATATAAGCTCTTAACAAAACTTTAAAGTCCTTATAAAAACAGTTAAGGTAATAGTACTTTTGGGACACATTATAGCAGCATCTCACTGTTCTGATTTATAGATTTAGTGAGCAAGTTTGCAAACCATCTTATAAATCTTTCCTTAAGTTATAAAATAAAGCATTGATTAAGCTATTTTTTAAATTATTCTCTGAAACTCTTTTAAAAAGTCTCAGTAAAGTTATGCTGTTAAGCTCAAGTAGCAGCAATATGAAGGGAAAAAAGCTATTTTGTCACTTTTAGCTCTAGGCCACAGTGTTTTATAGACAGGTGCCAGTGGGTGACTTTCATTCTTCAAATATCTATGTTATATGCAGGGAAAGGCGCAAAGTCCCAGAAATGACTATTGTTCCCAGTAGGAGCTTAACATAGCAAAATGAAAAATCATTTTTTGCTTTTCAAGACGGATCAGGGCAGGTGCAATAAAAGAAGTGGCAGCAGCATGAAGATTCAGTCTAGATTAGAACTAACACAATATCTTATATAACAAAATGTGGGCCAGTTAAAATATGGAATTAAATTTTAACTTTTAAGGATGTATCGTTTTATTCCTGCATATGTTGTTCCTATACCCAATTAGGAAGAATTTTCTTTTGGAAAAAAAATTCTGAATCTGGTGTGACAAGTAAAGATAAGTGAATCAAAGATAATTACAAATACATCTAGAGAAAACATATATCTAAATTTTTCTTTGATATTCTAGTATTAGTTAAATGAGTATGACAAATATCCTTCAACAAAAAAGGAATTATTTTGAACTAAAATCAAATGTATAAAATAGATTCCTTTATTACCTAAAATAAATCTGAACTGCCTCTCTAAAAATAATTATTAACAGATTATTCCAAGTTCAAGCCTGATTTGATTTGGGGATTATTTAGGGCTTATTTCAATTCAAAAGAAACTATGTATGACCTAAGGAAGAATTTTATTCAGGTAATGTTCAAAAGTGCTCTGGAAGATCATAGTAATGGCTGGAAGAAATCAGGAAAAAATCAAGGGTAATTTTCAAAGACAATTGATTAGGATTCTCTACTGGAAAATGTCTTTACTTGCTCTGAGATAGTATCTTAATCTGTTTCAACTGGCCCATACCAAAGTTATCATGAATCAATATATGAATCATGAAAATCATGAATTTCAAAAGGCAATGTACTGGGGCAGCTAGGTGGTGCAGTGGATAGAGCACCAGCCCTGAAGTCAGGAGGATCTGAGTTCAAATCTGGCCTCAGACACTTAACACTTCCTGGGCAAGTCACTTAACCCCAATTGCCTCAGGGGAAAAAAAAAGGCAATGTACACTAATGGAGGAAAGTTACACATGTGCAATCACACATTCATACATAATTCTCATGGTCATTCCCAATATCTTCCCATTTCTAGCACATATATTCCTCTAATAATAATAATCTTACATCTAAGATATGAGAATTATTTAGGATATTTCGAGAAGACCCTAGAATCATTCATCAGATGGATCAAGTATTACTACAGAACTCAGGCATTCCTTAGGATTTATCTGCAGAACCAGTACAATTATCTAAACTTTTTGCCAAGTTTCACTTCAGTTTGCTTTAGTCTTTCTTGCAGGCTCCATCAAAACCAGTAACTTCTTGGTTTAAAAGTTTTAGTTTTTATTCTGCATATTTTCCTATTGTCTAGAGAGACAGACATTACTGAACTTATTTGCTATGAATTTGTAGAAAAAGTCATAACAAAGCTATATAGGTTTTTCCTTCTCAAATTTATGGGGACTATTGTTCTGTGTTACATTGTCCTAAGTCCTCTCTAAACATGTTAGGTAATTCTCATATCTCAGATACAAAAAAATCTGAGGGACAGATTGTTAGCATAATTAATTGCAGCAACTGTTATATGTTGGTATTAAAACACACCAAGTAGTAGATCCTGGTATTGAATTACTATTCAGAAGCAAAAAATAGTGCTAAGGATGTAAATAGAACCTCCAATTTTCAAAGATGACAGCTTACAGCACTTACAAAAAATCATATACCTCATCAAGAATTATTACCAATTGCTATTGGAATCAGAGAGCCTAATGGTGAGAAGAATCTTGCAACTATGGGTTTGGCATCATGAATTCAAAACACAACCCTAAAATTTACTCATTGAGTAATACAATGAATAAGAAGAGCAAGGAATGTAGTACAACACTGAGGGATAATCTTTCAAAATCAATCAGACCTTTTCTTCATCTAAGATGGGTGTGCCTTCCTACAAACCTTCTTAACTTCTACAATAAAGTTATTTTATAAAAAGAATACTATGGACTGGCAGGAATATAACTTATTCTAAACTCTAGTAAATTATGATATAACAGAATTAGAACTCTCTTGACTTATAGACTACTAATAATCAACAGTATATAGGATTTTTAAGTTTACAACAGACTGTCAGTTAATAAACATTTATTATGTGCCTAATGTGAGCATCATATATACATCATATATCATTTGAGCCTTACATTTAACTCTATGAGGTAAGTACTTTAGCTATGATTCATATTTCACAAATGAACTGAAGCTTTAAGAGGTTGAAGGATTTGACCATAGTGTCATAGTTAATGAAATATGAACCCATATTTTCTGACTCTAAATCCAGTACTCCACTCCCTACATTATGTTGATTAAAATACACAGCCCATACATATAATCATTTATTCTAATCCCCCATTTGATTTTATAGATAGGCAGACAGATAGATATAGATGTAAAAATCTCCTGTACTCAATAAATGTTCATTCAACTTCTACTTGATTGTGGCCAGTGACAGGGAACTCTCATCATTTAAGAGGTGCAACTCTTATAACCTATTCCATTTTAAGGCAACTATAGTGTTGAATTCTGCCTTTAACCATTCTTCTCTTTGATATTTATTCTCTATTAAATCACACAGTTGAATACCACAGTCTAATACCACTTTTTAAGAAATTTAAGTAATATGAATGACCTTCACCCATGAATCTTACAAAGAAAAAGTACCTACACACCACTGGTTCTTATACATTATTTATTACTCATGAGTCCTTGAGGAATAATCAATATATGAATATAAATGCTGAAAAATAAATGACAGGTAAATTATATTTGACAAATTCAATGGCATTGTCGATGTATATCATCCTTTTGATTTCTCATTAAACACTGTTCTAGCAAATAATTTTTTACTCTATTGAAAGATGTTTAATTTGTTAATTTATTTTGAGCAATTAAAAAAACCCTATTTAGAGAAAACAAACTAGATTTATAATGGTACATAATATGTCATAAATATTTGCAACACTCTTAGAAAAAAAGAGGACCTAAGGAGATTATACTTCAAATATATTTCAAATTTGAATAATGAACTTCAACTATGTTATCATCATATCAAGGTCATCATCAGATTGTCTTTTTTCACTTAGACTGTTCCAAATATGAATGAAAAAAATGTCATTTGGAAGTTGTTAGTCTTTTTCTTAAGCTAAGTCTGAAATTCAGTTATTCTACCCACAAGGCATTTGGGCTGCTTTGTAACTGCTAGATAAATTTTTACCAATCACTAACTGAAGCTATAGATTTTATTAGCACTGCTCAGTTTGGGGACACACTTTCTTCATTGTCACTGTGAACCAGATATCACTACATAGTAAAGAAACAGGATGTTCTGGCTGCAAAGTTTTGTTCATCAAATTAAATTCAAAGAAGTAAACATGAAGGCAACATTATATACAGGATAACACAGGGTATGCCTGGTTTTAAAAATCATATAACATTGAAGCAAGTAATCCCTTTTCTTCCTTATATTTTGGTTTTGGGGAATAGGGATAAAAGATTTCTTCTTGTGATTTCATATCCTGATGGAGTCCATGTGTAACTTAAGAGACTCAGAGGCCTGTCTCAGGGCACTAAGAAGTTAAGTAACCTGCCTGTATTCACACAGCTAATATTATATTTTCCTGACTATACAGTTTGCCTTCTATGCAAGAGGATAGGATAACATTCATTTTAAAGATGAGGAAATTAAGGATTATTATGTGTGTCTATTTGTGTAAGGATGCTGATTAGCTTTGATACCAAAGGAAGATGTAGAAGCATTGTATCAGACCTATTACCTACCTCTTAACAATGTGGCTTCTCTCTTTGCCATAATTTTGACAGTGCTCTCTTCAAAGTAAAAGCCTCTATTACGTAATGCCAAGTCTAAGGATTTCTGTTTTCATTATTTTTGACTGATCTAATATATGGACACTGTTGATCCTCCTCTTCTAGATACTTTCCCCCTTAACTGATTTTGTGATTCAATAATCCCATATATCCCTTCCTACCATTCTTCAACATGGAAGTGGGGAGGTGAGAAGAGAAGAATATTCTGTCTTAGTTGAGCTCATTAACTCCCAAAGGTTTACATGATCATATTTATGTACATGACTTATTTATCATCACTGACAAGGTGATATCTGTCTTTCCAATTGTCTGCTGGATATTTCTACCTACATGAAATAATGGCACTGAAAACTCAGGACTGGTTAAATTGAACTCATTATCTTCTCCCCAAAATCTGCTCTTTTTCCAACTTCTATATTTCTGTTGCTAACACCTCCCAATTGTGTATCCTGGTTCTCTTATAGTCATCTTTAATTTTTTTTCTCTCTTTTGGTCTCCATGTCCAATACATTATCAAACTCTGTTCTACCTCTCCCATCTCTCTTATAATCATCTTTCTTCCCACTACCAATGAAATGATCCTAGTTCAGACAGGCCTTCATCTCTTTTTCCACTGTATGAGTCCCCTAATTAATTTCTAAACTACCTTTCATAACACTTACTGCTTAATATTCCTCATGACTGATCATATCAATTCTCTAGTTGAAAAACAAACAAATGGTTTGCCATTGCCTAGAGAATAAAGTATATTCTCTTTATATAGAGAGAGACTGTTGATTTTGGAATCAACTAACTTCCAATCTGCCTTTTCAATACAAACTTTTCTGGTATACTTTCCAGGAAAACCAGCCAAGTCACAGAGACTAAATCCCATCTTGCTTTCTCCTTCCTCTGTCCCTTAGAAAAGTTCCTTTGCTAACCTTTGTGTAAACATCTTCTTCACTACCTGACACTAAGTCAAAGCACATTGCTCTTCTGTACTTACGGCTCTCTTTAGTATGTCTTGTACACATACCTTTTTACTTTCTACTTGATTTTAAGCCTTTTGAAATTAACTTCTGTATCATCTTTCTCTTCCAAGTTTAAATCACAGTATTTACAAACAGTTAGGAAGCAAGAACTATATAATTCCTCCCTAGCAATTAAAAAGTTGCTTCTAGTGCTGAAAAACAATAAATATTAGACAAGTGGGCAGGTGACCATTAGTTTTCTGGGTTATTTTAACTTGACTGGAAAATAAATATTAGATCTCTAGAGTTGAAAGTCCTTGGTTTCAAATTAACATGCTAAACTTTAAAAACAACTCTATGGACTTTTATACCTTGACTTATGTAATTCAATAACCTCTTGGCTAATAATAATTCCACATTGCTAGGAGAAAGGAAAATCCCCTGAGTATATATTAGGAAAGAGAAGTTTCTGATAAAACTCACCGAATTATCTTCTTTACCCAAAGAAGAATATGAATCATTGTTTGCTGGATTCTTTGGTGTGGCAAGTTCAGACTTCTTCATTTTTGGCTCAGATTTGTTTTCTTTGGCAGCTAGTTTTGTCGTGGACTTAGGGGGACTTGACTTCTGATGTGGTTGTTTGGGTACCAGTGCCAAAGAAGACTGGTTTACACTTCCATCTTCCTCCTTGTCTTCTGGTGGTTGCTGTGGTGCATTCAGTTTCACATAATAGCCATGGTACTGTGAATGCAACTCCCCATTACCAGGGTGGAAGGAGGTATTGTGGCGACCAGAGTACTTGGACTGAGGCAATGTTGTTACCTCCTCCTTTGGGGATACCTTTGAAAGTAGGGGTTTGTTGACAACTGCTGTTACATGCTCATCTGCTATACCTTTGTTTTCCTGATTGAGTCTTGCCCCTGAGCTGGGGTTTTGCTTTTTCACTGGGGAGGAAGGCTGAGGAGAGTGGCTTGATTTTGGGCTTGGCTCAGGGGACCTGGGGGGAGTTGTGCCTTTCCGATAAAAGTGAGGAGATTCCTTTGGTGAAGGTGGCTTTTCTGGGACTTTTTCTTCTGGGTTTTCTTTAGTTTCTATGCCTTCCTGAAATCTCTGTTTGATATAATCAGGACCTGCAAGAGATGACAATGGAAAAGATGTGACTAAAATAGGATATAATATCTTATTAATTCTGATGACAGTTTCTGCTGGATTAAATTCACTTATTCTATCTTTAAATGTGAAGCAGAGATATATTTAGACAAGTTACACATTTTAATTTGAAGGTGCTATATATTTGATATCAAGCTATATATAGTATATTGAAGCTTGGTTTAGAATTAGAGAAGACCCAGGTTCAAATCCTGTGTTTACTATCTTTGTGCAGAAGGAAAGAAGAAAGGAGAGAAACAAGTATCATTAAGCACTTAATGTGTGTGTCAGGTACTGTGACAAGAGCTTTACAAATATCATCACATTTGATACTCATTTAATTCCGTGAATTACTATCATCTCCATTTTATAGTTGAGGAAATTCAGATAAACAATAAGTAAGTGACTTTCCCAGAGTCATGTAGCTAATAAATATGAGACTAGTTTTGAATTTGAGTCTTCCTGACTTCAGTGTCTCAGTATTTTGTCCATTATATCACTAGGTGCCTGGGTATCTCTTAACACTGTAGGTAAGATTTTAAGTTACTCACAAGTTGCAGACCAGTATCAGCGGAAGAAGTTTCTATACTCACATTTCAAGAATCTTACCTTCATAACAATAGTTCTAGAACCCCTTCTTAATACTCTCCCACCCCTGCCTTGCATACAAGGGTAAATACAGAAATCAAAAACTTGAAACATTGTGCCACAGGTAATTTGTAATGGTGTTACCAACTTTCTAATTCAATTTGATGGGATCCTAAATCCAAAAACAGTTTCTCTTTGTATCTTAATACAAGCACATTGTTTTTGTTGATTTGGGGGAGGGAAAGAACATTTTGGCAAAGAACATCTGGTTAGGTACAAGTTTTTCTGTTAGTAAATATTGGAATAGACTAATAAGAGAGACGTTAAGACTCTCCTGTCCAAATATCTTTAAAAAACTATTTCTAACGTTTCTTTCAGCATTGTGATTCTCTGACATTATTATTTAAAATCACACGAGTGCCTTTCATAGCCCCATATTAAAAAAAGAGTTCTATACTTTATAAGATTTGGATTATATCATGTAGATTATAATTGGTACGAATTACAACTTTGTTACCAGTGTCTCTTTGGCATGATCTTTGGTGCTCTTTTCTGAATGTGAGACCAACTCTCTGAGTCTTTTCATGCTTTTTATTTCTGTATTTACCCTTACATGCAGGGTAAGGGTGGGGAGAGTATTAAGAAGGGGTTCTAGAACTATTGTCATCAAGGTAAGAAGCTTGAAATGTGAGCATAGAAACTCTTTCCACTGATACTGGTCAGCAGCTTGTGAGTAATTTTGAATCTTAGCAAGTTGCCTACAATACTAAGCAATACCCAGACACCTAGCGGCACAATGGATAGAACACTGGGTTTAGTTGTCAAACATTCAGGCAGGAGGTGATTATTTCTTCTCCTGGGCACAGAAAGTTGACTATTTCCCTCCAATTTCTTTCTAAGTTACTTTTGTCTCTTCTACAGGTGTGCCCACTGGCACCACTCACCTACAAATATGTACATTAAAGGTTCTACACAGAGGTTTTACAGTGATTGTTTCCCACACAACCACATGCTTGTCAAATGCTATCCCAGTATGCTCAGAAGAATGTGGTTTTGGAGCTGGGCATATGTGCAATCCAAAACAAACATAACTACTGTAGGCTCTATATAGTATAGGATAATATTCTCTCTGAGATTACATATCTTGGATTTGTTGAATTAGTATCAGTAGACTATCCCACAATCACTTCTTCTGATTTGAGGACCAGATGGCTCAGCAATTTTCACAACATGCTAGGAACTTATTTTACCATTTAAAATGTATTATGAACTGGAATAATTGTCAAAACTTGATGAGCAATGGTTAAAAAAATACCCTGATATTTGTGTCTGAGATCATTCTGCATGGAATAGGTATAAATATTCATGAGACAAGAGTGGGGGCACATCAATATGGAAATTTAACAAAACAGTAGAAATCATAGAAGACATCAAGCATTTCTATTTCTAAATTATCACCACAGGATTGCATCATATAGAAATGATTCAAAGCACAGAACAAATAAACATTTAGGAGTTGAAGACTGCATCAATAAAGAATATTAGAGTATAATATTCCTCCCTAAATAGTCCTCTAATATAATTTAATTCATGGATGAATCTTATTTCTTATTCTTTATGGAAAAGCATGGTATCATTCTGGATTTAGAGGCTAGTTAATTAATGTGCACCTTTATTTTTACACTTATTAAGCTCTTACTGGGTTGAAGGCAGAATGTGAGGCATTGGATAGACTAAGTTAAAAATAAAATTGTCCCTACCCTCAAGTAGTTCTTTCTATATCATGAGAAGGTTTACAAAGAGCTCTAAAATGTATTATCTCTTTTGAGTCTCATACTGCAGATGAAGAAACTGAGGCTAAGAGCAACTAGATGCCTTGATCAAGATCATACAAATAATATGGGGCATAGTCAGGAATTGATCTAGGCCTTGATTCAAGTTCAGCTAGCTATCACCTGGGTCACATCACTGGGAATGGAATTGAGAAATATAGAGGGAAAACTTGCATATTCATATATATATATATATATACATGAAAATTTCTTTCCTCTTACAGTGCTCTCTCCCTCTAACCCCAGTCCAATACCACTGGTTTCAAATATATATATTATGAAGAATTTACACTGTGCACAAAAAGTCTATACAAGATGCTGCTATGTAAAAGTGGCTAATGACTATGTGGGCAAGGAAGTCTTGAGAAACCTGGCTTGTCCTAGGTTGGATTAGGTAAAACCTGGCTTTAACATTTTAAAATCGCACCTTTCCATCACTGAAACAATTTTAAAAAGACTCATGTTTAATTAAATTTAGCAACTAGATTTCTGACCATCTCAAACATCCTGAAAAGAACCAAGTAGAAATGAAAAGAGGTTTCTGAGTAGTGAGGGGAAAACTTATTACAAAGCCCAGACACTTTACCTTGTAAGAGACATATGAAGACTCAGTCTGTGTTTTACTTATTGACTAAGACTTACAGAAAATTAAAGATTTTTGATATAATAAACTTTGCCATTTAAGGGAAGTGCAGATGAAAAACAATGGTAGAAGATACTCAAAACAGATGTAGTGTGGTTACAGCAAATGAGAGAAGATGAAATTAAGAAACCAGAAAACTTCATCAACTAGAAAAATACAGTAAAATACAGGGAAAATTTACCCTACATACTTGATAACCTCTGTCAGCACATGTCAGAAGATGGGACCAATTAGGCCAAAGGGAGAAAGAAAGATTTATCTAAGCCTTAGAGGCTTCAAGAGGAGGGGAAAAAAATCTGAAACTTATGAGAGCTTATTTAAGAACATCAGGAAATTACCTTGGAGCTGGTTTTTGATCACGTTAATGGATAGAGATAAGCTTGGGAATCATGAAGGAGTAAGTGTGACTTTTAACAGAACGATAATGTTTTGGATGAAAATTTGAGCAGTTATCCAAGGAGTATGCAAAGAGGGAGAATGGTGAAAACTTGATTCACTGGATACATGGGGAACTATTTGTTACTTGACAGTAAAACATGCAAGAAATTTTTTCACATTCATTACAAATCTATGTCACTGTGCTAACTGTCCCTAATGCAATATTTACTAATCTAATATAATACTTAAATTATTTGTTAGGACAACTCTCACCTCATTTATTGTGCATTTGCATGTCCCAAGACAAAATGTGAAAAGCAAAACTTTTTTTTTGTTTGTTCATTTCCAATGAATAATTATTTTCAAATATTTCAAGCAAAAAAGTGTCTCGATTTATATAATTTGTTGAACTAGAATCAAAGCAATTAAAAAATATCCAACTACTAGTTTTCAAGTATGCTGCAGAATACTAAAGCATGTATAAAACATGATGAATAAGGCATATGCTTTTAAAAATCCCTTTTAACAGAGAATAGCAACAATGTAGTGCCATGACTTTAATCTTATGGGTCATTTAATTATGAAATAGCCTTCAAATACGAACTGGCTGACTAATTGGGTATTCATATTTAAAATTACTTGATAAAGTACTACTGATGTCATCAAATGCTTTATACATACATACATGCATGCATGCACAAACTGTATAAAAGTATTGTTCTATTTCTTGGAACCTTTTCTGTTTCTTCTATATTTCAAAGATCAGTCTATTTTTACTTAGCAGTCTCTGGCACCATTTTGCTGGTGAAAGAACTGATTTACTGACATTAAAGAGAAGCCAGTTTGACTTTTCAGAATATTACAAAAGATTGGGGAAAAAAAGAAGTTCTGCTAGTAGTGGCAGTCATCATTTTCATCTTTCCTTTGGAAAAATAGTAGTAGTGTCTATGAATCTGATGTGGTTTTACTCAGTGTTCCAAGTTGAAGAAGGACACAAGTAGATACCACTTGTCTTACCTAACATTATCTTCTGGCAAAACAAATTTTGCATCAGAAGTCCTACCTAGATGATCAAGACAATTGCAATGGACTTATGATGGAAAGAACCATATGCATCCAGAGAGAGAACTCTGGAGACTGAATGTAGATCAAATAATATTTTTTCCCACCTTTTTTTTTTGGTAGTGTTTGCTTGCTTTTTTCCCCTCCTTTGAAACAATTCTTATAAATTTTTGTACAAGAAAAATATGGAAATATGTTTAGAAGAATTGCACATGTTTAACCTATAGTGGATTGCTTGCTATTTAGGAAAGGGGGGAAGAGGGGACACAGGGAGAAAAATTTGTAATACAGGGTTTTTCATGTATTTGGAAAAATAAAGAAGCTATTATTATTTAAAAAAGTCCTACCAAGAGCACAGCTAGTCCAGCAACACTAATTTGCTGGTTAAAGCTGTTTAACCTATTGGTCTCAGAGGAAGAATGAATAAACAATTTTTTTTTTTTTTTTTTTGCTTTTTGCTGAGGCAATTGGGGTTAAGTGACTTGCCCAGGGTCACACAGCCAGGAAGTGTCTGAGACCAGATTTGAACTCAGGTCCTCCTGACTTCAGGGCTGGTGTTCTAACCACTGCGCCACCTAGCTGCCCCACAATTCCTTTTTTTTTTAAATTATTGAAGCTTTTTATTTTCAAAACATATGCAGAGATAATTTTCAACATCCACCCTTGCAAAACCTTCTGTTCCAGAATTTTTCCCCAACCTTCCCACCAGATCCTCCCCTAGACAACAAATAATATGTTAAATATGTGCAATTCTTCCATAAATCTTTCCACAATTATGCTGCACAAGAAAAATCAGATCAAAGAGGAAAAAAATGATAAAGAAAACAAAATGCAAGCAAACAAAAGCATAAAAAGTAAAAATACTTTATTGTGATCCACACTCATTCCCCACTCTCTCTGCGTGCAGATGACTCTCTTCATCACAAGAACATTGGAACTGGCCTGAATCATCTCACTGTTGAAAAGAGCCATGTCCATCAGAATTGCTCATTATATAATCTTACTGTTGCCATGTACATTGATGTCCTGGTTCTACTCACTTCACTTAGCATCAGTTCATGTAAGTCTCTACAGGCCTCTCTGAAATCATCCTGCTGAACATTTCTTAGAAAACAATAATATTTCATAATATTCATATACCATAACTTATTATTTAGACATTCTCCAACTGATGGTCTTCAGTTTCTTGCCACTACAAAAAGGGCTGACACAAACATTTTTGTACATGTGACTACATGTGGGTCCCTTTCCCTCCTTCATGATCTTTTTGGGATACAAGCCAAGTAGAAATACTGCTGGATCAAAGGGTATTCACAATTTGATAGTCCTTTGGGCATAGTTCTAAATTACACTCCATAATGGTTCAATCACTTCACAACTTCACCAACAATGTATGTGGCCCAGTTTTCCCACATCCTCTCCAATATTCACCATTATCTTCTGTCATCTTAGCCAATCTGAGGGGTGTGTAGTGATACCTCAGAGTTGTCTTAATTTGCTTTTCTCTGATCAATAGTGATATCTTTTATATCTTTTTATATATTATTTTACATTTTATATATTTATATATTTTTATATCTTTTGTAATAGAGTTATTTTTTCATGTGACTGGAAATGGTTTCAATTTCTTCATCTGAAAATTGTCTGTTCATATCCTTTGACCATTTATCAATTGGAGAATGGCTTGAATTCTTATAAATTTGAGTCAATTCTCTCTATATTTTAGAAATGAGGCTTTTATCACAATCTTTGAATACAAAAAGTTTTTCCCAGTTTATTGTTTCCCTTCTACTCTTGTCTGCATTGGTTTTGTTTATACAAAAACTTTTTAACTTAATATAATAAAAATTGTCTGTTTTGTATTCTATAATGTACTCCAGTTTTTCTTTGGCTACAAATTCCTTCCTTCTCCATAGATCTGAGAGGTAAACTATCCTTTGTTCTTCTAACTTGCTCTAAATATCATTTTTTATGTCTAAATCATGAACAAATTTTGACCTTATCTTGGCATAGGGTGTTAGATGTGGGTCAATGCCTAGTTTCTGCCATACTAATTTCCAAATTTTCCCAGAAATTTTTGTCAAATAGCGAGTTCTTATCCCAGAAGCTGGGGTCTTTAGATTTATTAAACACTAGATTACTATAGTCATTGACTGTTGTGTCTTATGAACCTAATCTATTCCACTGATCAACTACTCTTATTTCTTAGCCAGTACCAAATGGTTTTGATGACTACTGCTTTTTAAATATAATTTCAGATCTGGTACAGCCAGACCACCTTCATTTGCATTTTTTCATTAATTCCCTTGAAATCTTTGACCTTTTGTTCCTCCAGATAAATATTGTTGTTATTTTTTTTCTAGCTCTGTAAAATAATTTCTTAGGAGTTTGACTAGGATGGCACTGAATAAGTAAACTAATTTAGGTAGTATTGTCATTTTTATTATATTAGCTTGACCTACTCAGTTTTTCCAATAGATTAGATCTGACTTTATTTATGTGGAAAATGTTTTTTAATTGTGTTCATATAGTTCCTGACTTTGCCTTGGCAGGCAGACTGTTAAATATTTTATATTATCTATAGTTATTTTAAATGGAATTTTTCTTTGTTTCTCTTGCTGTTGGACTTTGTTGGTAATATATAACAAGGCTGATGATTTATATGGATTTGTATCCTAAAACTCTGCTAAAGTTGTGAACTGTTTCTAATAATTTTTTAGTTGATTCTCTCATTCCCCATCATATCCCCATCATACCATCATATCATCTGTAAAGATAATTTGGTTTTCTCATTACCTATTCTAATTCCTTTAACTTCTTTTTCTTCTCTTATTGCCAAGGCTAACATTTATAATCCAATATTGAATAGTAATGGTGACAGTGGGCAACCTTGTTTCATCCCTGATCTTATGAGGAATGGTTCTAATTTATTCCCATTACATATGATGTTTGCTGATGGCTTTAAATAGATGCTATTGATCATTTCAAGGAAAAGTCCATTTATTCCTCAACTCTCTAGTGTTTTTTTTAATAGGAATAGGTGTTGGATTTTGTCAAATGCATTTTCTGCATCTTTTGAGATGATCATACAATTTTTGTTTGTTAGTTTGGTTATTGACAATCAATTATGCTAATGGTTTTCCTAATATTGAACCATGAATAACAATTCCTAAGTTACAGTAGCAAGTCAGGGTACCTTAGTTACAGGCATACATAATGTTAAAAAGACCTTAAAGAAGGAAAGCCTATTGGTGTAGTATAGCCATGAATATTTGGGAATAATTGCAGCAGCAGCAGCAGCAGCAGCAAAGATTTTCTTATGAGAGATTATTGTGATGCTCTTTAAAAGAAATGGCTCATGATGGGACAAATTGATATATACGCTCACTATGTAAAGGAACTCAAGTCTTCTATATGTCTTATTATGCTTATAATTATATTAAAACTTTATTTTTGCAAAGATCTTAGGCCTTAAGACTATATAACTAGTAAATGAAAGTACTTTATCAAAGATACCCCCCAAACTGGGTAGTCTAAATACATTAAAGACTGTTTTTTGGAGGAATTTTATGTAAACTAGTATTAAGAAGGGTTAATTATTCTAATTTGAGTAATTTTTTATTCTCCAAAGGCTTTTGTGGCTATTGCCCTGGGTGGATCCTTGAAACTGAGGATCTGGAGTTTTCCTGATCTCCCCCTTAATTCTCCTCAAATCTCTTCTGTTCCCCTTAATTGTCCTCCTGTTTGTTTTCAACATGGAAGTAAATTTGGACTAGCCTCTAGGACTGGAGTTTGTTGTTCTAGCTTTCTAGAATCCCCCCCCCCCAAGTTTCTTCTAAAATTCAATCTCTTATCTACTTCAACAATTCAAAATTATCTGTTTATCCTATGATTTCCTTCCACTTTTTATTTATGCTTCTCTCCAGTTACATAGAAGCCAGAATAGAACATCTCATTTTTATTTCATTTAAGATAGAATACTTTCTTTGGAAAAAGGAGGCTGAAGTTGGATCATACTACTTGAGTTCAAATCCCAAGCTCTACCTCTTATTTACTGGGATATTTTGGGTAAGTCACTGAACAGGTGGGAGGTTAAATTTCCTTATCTATACAATGATGGGATTGTTCTTGGTGTAAGATCTCATGTCACGTATTTCTCAATTCTGCTGACAATTGGCTCTTGAGGTTTCCCAAATTTATCAGTAAGGGGTAAAAAATTATATGGATTTTTCTCATGCTTTCCATATTTATGGAATTAAGTATGTAACACTAAGATGCTTCTCCTTCTTCATCTGCCAAAAAACAAAACAAAATGCACTGTATGATTGTTGACAAGTCCAATATCACTTTATTTCTAATACCTTCCAGACAATCTGTTCTGTTTTATTCTTTAAAATATTATACCATATACTTTAATCTCTAAGAAGCCCCAAGCCCCTTAAGAGGTAGAAAGAGTATAAAATGCACTCAATTTGTAGCTTATAAAAACACATACATACTCCCAGCATATTGTCAAAGAATGAATGACAGAAAAAGGAGGGCTGAGTGATAGATAACCTGTATATTCCAGTGATATCTTTCAATAAAATATAAGTTCTTTGAAGGCATTTATTCTGTCATTCCTGCCTTTGCATCATTAGTGCCTAGTACAATGCTTGGCACATCTTAGATATCTTGTAAATGTTTCCTGCGTAAATGTATGTATCTTTATGACATCAAGAGAAAGAGAAGAGCCTCAGCACATTGATCCCCATTTTCCATACCATGGTGAAATTATTGGGAAAACATGATGGGTAGAAAAGGATGGCTTGTGATTTGTACTGTAGGAAAGACCCACACTGAAGAGATGGTATCCATTTGAAATCATAGGTTCATTTGAATATTTGAATCCTGAGTATAGTAAAATTCAAAATTTTCAATACTGAGACATACATTCTTTTTTGTGTCACAGTTCAGCTTTAGACTCAAGGTCAAAATATATAATTCATCAGCAGACTTTTGTCAGTGTGTGTCAACTGTCTGATGTATTGGATGAGTAAAGTGCTGCATGCATGTGTATGTACATGTGTGCCCATACACAGGCTATATATTTCCCTTGGCTTTTCCTGAAACAGAATAAATTCAGTTATTCCCTTTAAACTGCCACCATTACTGAAAATATATCATGTAAATGTTGGCAACCTCTGCAACAAATAACCAACACATTGTAATGGTGCAGAATTGGGTGGGTTTTATGGTATTCTTTGTGATTACATAACAATTATCCTCCCAGAGCAAAATACAGCCATTCTTTTGTGTAACCAGGTAAAACTAATGTGCTTAGACAAAAGAAAGAATTTATTTATTCTAATTTTTAAAGCTGTGAAAGGTAAAATAAGCTATGAATTAAGTTCCTCTTTCTCTCTGCTCAGGGTTAACAACTTTTCTAAGAAAGATAATATTTACTTGAAATAACTGAGTAAAGCCCTCAGTTATTTGAAATATGCAAATTAGCTCAGCAGTGTAACTTAGAAATAACTATTCAAAGTGCCTTTAGAAAATGTCTATCTTGTTTGATCATCCTGTAAATAAAGGATAAAAAGCATGAGCTATTCCCTCAGGGACATCAATAATACCCCAACAAACGAAAAGCCTTCTATACAGTTGCTTGAAAAAAGTGTTGGCTGTGGGTCAAATGGGATTGTAGCCTCCACCCTTACTTCTTTTTTAAAATAGCCCTGTTGTCATTTCATGCTTCTGTGATGTATTCATTACAAGAAAGACAGCTTACTTATATGTAGCTGTTTTAGCTAAGAAAAGGGTGGAATTACATTTTCCCACAATATTTTTTCCCCAAACACTTTCTGCACCATAAAGGGCCTTTTAGAAGGCCCTTTAAAAGTCTAGTCATGGAAATTGAGATGACTCTGTGTATCATTTACTTCTCAGTAGCACCAAGTGGAAATCTATAAGGACACTATGTACCAATAGACTGAAAGAAACAGAAATGGTGAATTACCATCAAGAGACAACAATAGTAAGTTTGTTTCCTTTCAAATGTGATACAAACCTAGTGCTGTTTTGCAAAAATACATTGTTTTATGGTTGAAGAGATTCTCTACAATAGCCTATTCCTCAGGTGAGTCAACCCTGGAAGAATGAATAGAAGATTCATTGGGAAAAGTAAAACTCCTTTAGAAGATCAAGATTCCATTTGGTATGCTGGGATAGGTAGCATGGCAGTTGAACTGCACTACAGAAGAATTAATAGATTAATTTATTTGAAATGTATAAACATAGCCTACAAGGAGCTGAATTAAAAATGGAAACTTTAGGTTTTATAAACAAACTGATCTATATTTTTTACAAGGAAAACAAGGAATACAGGTGAAAATAACACTTCTTTATCATTGGTTGAATCCTGAAATGGAGATGCTTGAAAAAGTCATTATATACTAACAATATAGCTTTCCTATCCATCCCCTGTAGTCCTTACCCTTACTATTATTTAAAAAGAAATAAAAGCAATATATGAGAGACTTAAGAGCTTCATGTATAATCTGCTTTTTTTTGTTCTACTATGTATATAGAAAAGCTTATTTTATCAGTATTTAAGTTCAGAGTAAAAATAAATTCATCATGATCAAACGCATTTATTGAAATTGTAATAGATTAAGCTGGGAACTTCAGAAGTTGATATTGAATCATATCAGGCAACTCAAATATATATAACCTGACAAATCAAATCTGTCAATGCAGAAAATATTTTGTGAAGTATCATTGTTCAAAAGGTTTCCTCTGAACTCTCTTTAAATGTTAAAAGTTAGGAGAACCTTATTTAATGGGTTCTCTCACCTAAACACCTACTGAAAAAAGTAGCATTATGAAAACAAATGGGGAAAGCTAGGGAAGTTGTTTTATGCAATGCAGAAAAAAATTGTAAAGAAAACTATGCTGTTGAGATGAAAATATATTTCAAGCTCTTTATTGGGAACCAAGCTGTTTATCCTGCTACATATTTTAATTTATTGCTTCATGACATTTGAAGTGCTGTCTATAGATAAACCTATGATACTAACCCTACAAAGTCAGATAAGTAGTTCAGTCTTACAAATACATTAGTAAATATATCAAGTAAAACATTTTTACTGGCTTTTCCCACATAGCTAAAGTATTAGGAGATATAGAGTTAAACTTAGAGTCAGGAAGATTTGAATTCACATTTGGCCTTGGACATTTAATAGCTGTGTGGCCTAGGGAAAGTAATTTGTTTTTACTATCTCAGTTTCCTTACCTGTAAAGATAATAATAGCACCTATTTCCCAGAGTTGTGAAAATTAAATGATATATTATTTGTAAAGCACTTTGCAAGTTTTAAAGCACTATACAGATGCTGACTGCTGTTATTATTATTATTACTACTACTCACTGATATAATTTTGACATTTATAAGAATCTGAGGGGTATCATCATCATGTCAATTTTTATTTAAATTTGTTATTATAATTATTCCAATATCTTTTAAGTTTTAGTCCCTAGTCCCTTACCTGTTTGAGTTGTTTCATAGCATAGTTTGTTGGTTATTTGTTATTTGTTTCCAAGGTAAAACAAAACAAAAAACAAAAAACTAAAGCAAAAAACCCAAAATCCCACAATGGAAAGAAATCTCACATCTCCAAAGTCAATCTTCAGACAATTCTGTTCCTGTTCTCTCTCACTTGTTTTGTATTATTACTAGGATTCAAAAGGCAGGAATATTTAGTTTAACAAAGAACAATTTCTATGGAAAGTAAAATGAAATGAAATAAAATGAAAGGCCAATGTCTGTTTCCCACACTTCTTTCATGAAAGGAGAACAAATGGCTTTTACCTGGTTGATAGAAATTTGGTGAAAGCTCTCTTGCCACAGCCCTTGCAATGTCACATTCTTGGCGGGCAGACAGGGCAGCTTGGTCAGCAGCATCCGCTTTAGCTCTTGCATGTGCAGTCCTAAGCAGGGTATAAAAGTCAGGAGTCAGCAAAGGTGCCATCTTATTAACTCACAGTTTGAAAAGACAAATCCTTTATAATCCTATGAAAAGGAACATCTAGCATCAGACTAAACACCCACAGAGCCTATTCTTACATTCTCTCTTCACTTTTCTTCTCTGGTACTGTTAAAGAAGTCAAAGAAAGAATAGAGCATGCAAAGAGACTGTGGGGCCTGTTTTTTTTTAACCCTTTTTGGTCAAATTGCAAGATTATTTTAGCTGTCAACATTCTCTGCAAAGGAGATTAGAATCTGACTCAAGTGGAAGAGGTTGCCTGGGAAAGTAATGGGTTACTCCTTATTCTTTAAGCAAAGGCAAGATAACCACTTATCATTACTCATTGAAAGACCATTTTTAAAGAACCTACTATTTATTCAGTAATTTTCTAGACCCTGGGGATACAATTTTTATTAAAAAATGAAACAGCCTCTGCCTCAAGGTATCTACATTCTATTTGGGAGAATAATATTTATACAGGTCAATATGTAAAAATAATTTTCTGTTGAAAAATAATTTTCCTGTGGCTAGGTTTCTAACAGCTTAAGGTATTAGGGTAAGTTTGACATAGAAAGTGATACATGAATTAAAATGAAGGAAGCTGAGGCTTTTACAAGGGGAAGTATATAGAGAGAGTGTTCAAAGCATGAAACGTAGCCTGTGTAAAAGGTATGGAGATAAGATAGCAAGTGGTTCTTTTGGGCTGTTATATAAGCAAGGAATTGTGGATAATCAGTCAAGAAAGATAGGCTGTCATTTGAAGGATTTTAAAATTATGGTTTTAAATGCCAAATTTATCTGAAAGTCAGTTATCAAGTACAACCTTATGTACCAGGCACTATGTTAAGTGCTATGTATAAAAAGAAAAGCAACAAAACCCTAAACCAAACCCCAAAATCTGATTCTACTTCTCATTTTCACAATCCAATGGGGCAGAAAACAAGCAAATAACTACATGTAAACACACAAACTTATCCTTATTTAGGATAAGTTGGAGATAATTTTGGAGAGGAGGCACTAAGGAACTAAGAATAAGTATAACTGGGAGAGGCTTCTTGCAGCAGGATGGAGCCAGTAGAATTTCTTAAATGAAGAAATAACACTCAGATTTGTGCTTTAAGAAAATCAATTTGGCAGCTATATGGAGAATGGATTGGAATAGGTGTGGATGGAGACAGAGACCCATTAGGAGATTATTGCACAATCCATGGGAAAAACAGTAAATTGCTTAATTTGGGGGTGATAGTGTAAATATAAACAAGGGAATAGTCATGAGAATAATTTTATATTGATATAGAGGTGGGATCAATATGACTTGGCAACTGACTGCACAGATATGAGGGACAGGAAAGAGGGGAAAGAAGACTTTGTGGTAATGAACTTAAGATAGTAGAAGAGTACTGGTGCCCTTAAAGACAGAAATAGGGAAAATGGGAAAATAGGAGGATTTGGGAAGGCTGGTAGGAAAATGAGTTTTGTTTCTAATCATATTGATTTTGAAATGCCTATGGGATAGCCTGTTGGAAATGTCCAGTCTCTAAGTCCAAAATATTCATCATAGTTGGTGATGCCTGACAAAAAGGCAGAAAAGAGACTAGAGATAGATGGATAGATCTGGGAGGCAACTGAATGTAGATAACTGAACCCATGAGAGTTGTTAGAATGTTACTGAAAGAAAGAGAAGAAGGCCTAAGTGAAAGTCCTGGTGTCCACCCATACAAAAGGGATGATGATCCAGTAAAAGAAACTGAAGAGAAATGCTCAGTGAAGTAGAGGAATCATTGATTTAGAGCTGGATGGGATTTTAGAAATTTAGTCTAATCCTCCAATTGAGGCTGAGGAAATGGAAGCTCAGAGAATATAAGTAACCTGTCCAAAGTCATCCAGTTAGTAAATGAGAACTAGGAGTAGTGACATGAAAACCAAGAAGAGACCAGGAGGTCAAGCAATAAGAATGAGAAAAGTATGATGGAAGAAGGATTCCTGTTTAAGTATGGTTTGTGATATAAGGTCACTAAAATCCCTCCTAACTCAGAAATCCTGATTCTATGATCCAGAAGGAACCTATTCATAGTTTTCATTCCTTATGTGAGAATTTTAAAGTATTTATGTCAAAACTTCTTTGAAACACTTATTGACGTACAGTTTCTTCTGGGTTTCTTCACCCTTTCCAGCACTTTCCAATTTCTTTCTGGTGACTTTATCCACAGCTAGTGCACCTATATTATCCCCTCCCAGAATAGGTTTTGCATTCCAGTGCTTCCACCCAGGCCAAACAAGAGTGATTTCTTCCTCATCAATATTTATGTCCTTTCCCAGACACTTTACTACAGCCAGTTTTCTTTGTTATCTATATAGCTAAACGGGAAGAAAGAGAAAAAAAGGCAACTTATATCACCATGACTGCTATTGATGGGAATTTGGCTGGATGTTCAGATACAAAGATATCAGTAATACACAAGCACTATAATGATCAGATGCTTAACCCTTAGGGACTGAATCTCAGATTCTAGGGAGCATGTCTTACCAAACTGTGAGGTAAAGAGTTACTGGTAAATTGTACCACCCTATTAAGTGAGCAAACAATGCAGACAAAACTGAGACTAGAAAATAGATTGTGTGTTAAAATTTACATGATGTAAGGAAAGAGACAAATTGATGCACAAAAATATGTGCCTCAAATGTGGTTTCTTTTTAACCTGACTAGAGAACATAATTCCTTTTAGTCACTTGCTGAAATTTAATTACTAAAGACTCTGGGACAAGGAAACTATGACCCGAACAGTTAACAGTAAAATCATAATGTAGACAGGTGCCTCGATTTCCTCGGGATTGGTATGTTCATTATGAAGTAAGGTAAATTTTTATATATTTTTAATTTTTTTTAATTAAAACTTTTTATTTGCAAAACATATGTATGGGTAATTCTTCAACATTGACCCTACAAAGCTTTCTGTAACAAATTCCCCCCCCCCCAGTCCCCACCCCTCCCCTAGATGGCAGGAAATCCACTACATGTTAATTATGTTAAAATACTTGACAAATTGAATATATGTATACAACTGTCCACACTTATCATTGTTGTGCAAGAAAAATCGTATCTACAAGAAAAAAAAATCAGAGAAAGGAAACACAATGCAAGCAAACATCAATAGAGAGTATGAAAATGTTATGTTGTGGTCCACATTTCATATCCCTCTCTCTGGGTGTATATGGCTTTCTTCCCTGAACAATTGGAACTGGTTTGAAACATTTCATTGTTGAAGAGAGCCATGTCCATCAGAATTGATCATCATATAGTGTTATTGTTGCTGTGTATAATGATCTCCTGTTCTGCTCATTTGCTCAGCATCAGTCCATGCAAGTCTCTCCAGGCCTTTCTGAAATCATCCTGCTGGTCGTTTCTTATAGAAAAATAATATTCCATAACATTCATATACCTTAATTTGTTCAGCCATTTTCCAATTGATGGGCATCCATTCAGCTTCCAGTTTCTAGCCACTACAAAAAGGGCTGCCATAAACATTCTTGCACATGTGGGGCCCTTTCCTTCCTTTAAGATTTCTTTGGGATGTAAGGTAAATTTTTAACTTGCATATGAATGAATTAGTATTATTTTATTCCTATCCATGGTCATGGGTGATAGGATCATAATCAGTTAACTTTCAAATGTTGTTATTCCTAACAACTCCAGCCAACAGTTAAACAGGTGGATCAATAAAAATCCTTTATCACTAGCAAAAAATCTCTTAAAGTCAATGTCCTACTTACTTATCCTTTTTTTTACTTTATTAAAGCTTTTTATTTGCAAAACATATGTATGGGTAATTCTTCAACATTGACCCTTACAAAGCTTTTTGTTACAAATTTCCCCCCCTAGTCCTCTCCCCTCCCCTAGATGGCAGGAAGTCCACTACATGTTAATTAGGTTAAAATACTTGACAAATAGAATATGTGTATACATATTTCCACACTTATCTTGCTGTGCAAGAAAAATCGTATTTACAAGAAAAAAAAATCTGAGAAAGGAAACACAATGCAAGCAAACATCAATAGAGAGTATGAAAATGTTATGTTGTGGTCCACATTTCATATCTCTCTCTCTGGGTGTATATGGCTTTCTTCACTGAACAATTGGAATTGGTTTGAAACATTTCATTGTTGAAGAGAGCCATGTCCATCAGAATTGATCATCACATAGTCTTGTTGCTGTGTATAATGACCTCCTGGTTCTGCTCATTTCAGTGTTCATGCAAGTCTCTCCAGGTCTCTATGAAATCGTCCTGCTGGTCGTTTCTTATAGAACAATAATATTCCATAACATTCATATGCCATAATTTATTCAGCCATTCTCCAATTGATGGGCATCCATTCAGATTCCAGTTTCTAGCTACTACAAAAAGGGTTGCCACAAACATTCTTGCACATGTGGGGCCCTTTCCTTCCTTATCTCTTTGGGATATAAGTCCAATAGAAACACTGCTGGGTCAAAGGGTATGCACAGTTTGATAACTTTTTGATCATAGTTCCAAATTGCTCTCCAGAATGGTTGGATCCTTTCACAGTTACACCGACAATGTATCAGTATCCCAGTTTTCCCACATCCCCTCCAAAATTTGTCAGTATCTTTTCCTGTCATTTTAGCCAATCTGACAGGTGTATAGTGGTACCTCAGAGTTGTCTTAATTTGCATTTTTCTGATCAATAGTGATTTGGAGCACCTTTTCACATGACTAGAAATAGTTTTAATTTCATCACCTGAAAATTGTTCAATATCCTTTGACCATTTATTGATTGGAGAGTTGCTTGAATTCTTATAAATATGAAACAATTCTCTATATATTTTAGAACTAAGGCCTTTATCAGAACCCTTAAATGTAAAGATGATTTTCTAATTTATGGCTTCCCTCCTAATCTTGTCTGCATTAGTTTTGTTTGTACAAAAACTTTTTAACTTAATATAGTCAAAATCATCTATCTGGTGTTCAATTAAGAGTTCCAGTTCTTCTTTGGACACAAATTTATTCCATCTCCATAGGTCTGAGAGGTAAACTATCCTATGTTCCTCTAATTTGCTTATAATATCACTCTTTATATCTAAATCATGAACCCATTTAGATCTTACCTTGGTATATGGTGTTAGGTGTGTGTCAAGCCCTAATTTCTTCCATACTAGTTTCCAATTTTCCCAGCAGTTTTTGTCGAATAGTAAGTACTTATCCCAAAAGCTGGGGTCTTTGGGTTTATCAAACACTAATTGCTATAGTTATTGCCTAGTTTGTCCTGTGATCCTATGCCATTGATTGAATGTCCTACTTACTTATCAATGATGAATCAAATAGTCATCTCTAAAGCCCTGTAAAGCCATGCCACAAGAAGCCAGTTTTTCTTATATTTAAAATTCAAATATATAAATGTTTCTTGCTAATTTACTGAAATTTTAAAAGGTGTTAGAAAAATCATTTTTGTGGCTGAAATTCTGCCTTCTCATTCCATAGCAAATTTCCTGATGATATCAACTACTGTGCATAATTTATGCTCTTACGTTTCTCATTTTGTAAATGAGTAATATTTTGGTAACATTTTAATAAATGTAAAGTACATCTAATTAGAGATAAATTCTAATCAAAATTCACTATAGTTTCATTGTCTCAGATTTAGAGGTAGACAAGAACTCAAGAGATCATTCCCTCATATAGTAACTTGCCTACAAGACAAGGATAGTAAACTGGCAAAGCTGAGACTAAAGTCAGTTACATGTTCTCCAAGCTTGTAACTTTTCTCCATTGTTTACACAGACCCACTTATGGTTAAGTATCTGTTTTTATTAATATACCCTTTCAATTCAGAGATACTTCAAACATGCTATTTCAAATCACCATTTGCATTTCAATACTGTCTTTCTATTTTTTGCATCACTTGAGGGAATTTTTGGGGGAGAGTATAAAAGAGTCTACTTTGAAAAACTCTTAAGAGTATAAGCCTGACACCTAATTTGTGCCATATTAATGTTTATTCCCTCCTCCCTCTCCAATGCCCTCATTTAAAGTTATAATCAAGTTGATCTAGCTATAGTTTAGTTTGCAGTCAATTAACTGAGTTTGCCATAAAATTGTTTTGTTTCTATCCGAAAATTTTCAAGTATCCTTTCCCACACAATATAAGTAAATCTTTCTGATGCATAATTTTGCTGTGACATGGTACCATTATTTGAACACTGTGACTGTGTGGTATGCTAGATTTAAATGCAAAAGCTGCAGACAATTCTATTTATATAGACACATATACAATGAACGAATTGAATAAGATGTCTTCTAATGTCCCTTCAAGCTTATTCACATTATATATATATATACATATATATATATGATATATATGTCAAAAAGAAGTATGGGAGAGGGAGACTCTTTTGACTTCAAATTCATTCTGCTTTTATACTATTAATTACATACCTAATTTCAAAAACAATTACGCTGTAAGATTCACTCATTACCCTCTTACTTTTATATTACATGTATATTCTTCCTGCCAAGTAAAATTGTCTTCTTTTTTTTTTGCTATCAAAGATTTTTTCCTTCTTTAGTCTCAAATTATTATTTTCCTTTGCATCCCCTAACTTAATGCAATTTTCTTTTCATGGACTTTTTTTTTCCTGACTATTCTATAATTCTACAGTTTTCTATTTCTTTACTGCTTATATAGTTTTACAATAATTTTTGGCTGTATAATGCAGCTTTGGAATCACTCCTCAAGATGGAAAAAGTGGTCATTGCTAAGTTGTTTATATTCCCTTTGATTTGAGGTAAAACAACTTAACTCTGCTAAATTTAACTGCAAATATGAAATGATCATTCATGATTTTCTCCTCTAATGAGGTAGAAGTGGAATCAAAGACACAAAACAGTTTATTACTCTGTCCAATAACATCAAGGCAATCAAAACAGAACTATAAATACATAATATACCAAAAAAATCTACCATGACCAGTTTGACTGATACTTTTATTACTGCCTAAACCGGTTCCCCATGCAATACTACAAATCCAACTTCAAACACTAATTGGCTATGTCATCCTAGGCAAGTCACTTAAACTCCTGTCTCCCTTGGCTTTTTTAAATTGTAAAATGGGGATAATTAATAAAATCTATTCACAGGTGGTAAGGAGCAAATGAGGTATTTCAAAAGCACTTTGCAATAGGTTTTGGCATAGAGTAGGTGCTTAATAAATGCTGGCTCCCTCAATTCTTTTTCTTTACATCATGCCCACCAAATCCAACCTATGAGGGCTTCTTTGTTATAGAGATTATTTCTAAACTTCAAAATTGGTTTCTTTGCAGCCTCTCTACACTTTCTTTGAAGGCAGTCTTCATGACTAGCTATGATCAAAAAATTCATCACTCTTCTGTGGCTCTACATACAGGAATAGGAGAATGAGCATTAAACATAGTCTCAGAATTGTAGTGAACTTGGAACTTGGGATTCAAATGCTACTGAGATAACAACTACCTTGACCAAGAAGTCCATAGAATTTAGAACGCTGGATTTAAGAGTCAAAAAGACCTGGGATTAAATTGTGCTTTAGTTAAATTTAGTTTAAAGACATAGATATGTTAAGATAGATAATAGTTAAAAGGCATATACTTTTTAGATAGTTAAAGGCATATAGTTGAGGTAATTTGTTTAATTCTTCTCAACTTCAATTTGCTCCTTTTTAAAATAGGAATAATAATGGTACCTGTCTCATAGGGTAGATGAGTGGAGTACTTTGCAAATCTTAAGCACTGCACTATGTAATATTAGCCATTTTTGCTATTATTTATTGTTCTTGGAGCTGCTAGAGAAAAAGCATTCTGTTCTAAAGTTCACAGCCCCTTAACTAAAAAGGTACATGCAATTTGAAAGTAGAATGCACTATTACCTAAGTACTACTGTAGAATTTGAAGTGGAAAAAGAAGAAATAGATGGTACTATGAAACTATAAATTTGTCTTGAGCTTGCAAGTTCCTTCAGAGCAGAGAGTATTCCTTATTTTATCTTTGTATCTTCAAGTCGCAGCACAATGCATTATAAGGAATAAATTCTTAACAAAATGATTATTGACTTGAATCACATTCTAGCCTCTTCTCCTCTATTAATAATATCGGGGAAATATGTCAAAATACCACTTTCCTTAATGATTTTCTCTAAACCCAATCTGTGGCTGTATTTGGAGTGTAAAGACCATTATTTACCTACATAACTTGCCTTTCCCTTTCTGTGCCACACCCCTCTTCTCAGTTCTCATGATAAAATAAAAGTGTTCCCCTCCCCACCTTGTAATTTTTACCTGGAAAGCTGCCATGGTTAGCAACTGAAAAGTTACTCTTTTATGTTTTTCTGAAACTAGAGCAGAACAGCAGCAGAAAATGTTCTTGCTTGGCAAAATAAATATCTGAAAATGATTTAGCTTTTTCATGCATTTTATCCTAGAAGTGAGGATAGAATTATCGAATATTCCTGTGTTTGGGGAGTGGGGTTCAATTATTTATTCAAAACAGAAGAATAAAAGTAGTATTTGAGAAAGATTAATATTGGCAATGCAGATTGCTGGAGGCAAGGAGAGAGGAAGCTGTTAAGTAGCCTCTCGAGGCAGGAGGTTAAAAAGGGCCAAAAGTAGGATAGTGACTATGGAATCAGAAAGGAAAAGAACAAAAGTCAGAGGCACTGCCAAGAAAGGATCAAAAGACAGTGAAAAATATTTGATGCTTCGTGGAGGCATGCATTTTTTAGAGGAAAGGGGGAAGGGCGAATATGTTGATATGATAAATATGATGAAGACATGTGGATTGTAGGATCCACTCCTAGATGAGAGGCCAAACAGGGACATTAACACATTACTCCACAGTTGGAAGTTGACTAAAGATAGAAAAAGGTGTCTAGTTTCCACTGGTCCTCTGGTAGTCAACCAGGGTTGGTTAATACTCACAGAGCAACAATGGTCCTACCCCAAAATATGGATGAGAAGGAAAGGGTGAAGATGAAAGAGATCCCCCCCTGCTACATCAATGAACAGATGAAAATATCTGACTGTACTTTATAGGGTACTAGAGGGTGCATGAGTCAATAAAACAAATGAGAGACATTGTAGTACAATAGAAAGAGCACAGGATTCAAATGATTCTGCCACTAACACCTTAGGGATTCTGGGTAAGTTACAGCTTTTCTGGCCCATTTAAGGGTAATGAAGCAGATGATTATGGTGGTTCCTTCCACTGCTAAATCAGTGATTGATTTTGGATCCCAAGAAATGAGAATATTTTACAATAATTCCTAAAGATTTTCTGGGGACTTAGGCTGAAAGAAATGGTAGATATGTTTTGAGTTGTGGGTAAGTAGAATAAGTACTACCTTTCATAATTAACTCTCCTTTCATGCTAGAGGGAAAGGGAAAAGTAATGTTTTCTACTACAATTTCTTTATAAATAAAATCTCTCCAACAAAATCAAAGTTCAAATCAAAGTCTATCATAAGTGAAACTCATTCAGTGAAACCATTCCAAATGCCAGTAAATGAATGCAGTGAGGCAATTAATTAATGTGGTATTGCTAAATGAAGTCAAATGAATTGGCTGGCACTAGTCAAAAGGAAAGCAATCTGCCACCATTACCATAAGATTCATGACACAGTTGACTGCTGAATTTGAATATGAAGTGTGTAAACTCTAAGTTAAAACAATTTTTATGTGAAAGTACCATGATAGTTATTTCTCAGTGTTGTTAATTTTAGTAAGTCTAGTTTAATGAGCTGGTTTCAAAAAACCTTTCTAAAGCTTAATTTGTGGACAGTCTTTTCCCTTTCATTTCAGCAGAGTTCAGCAAGATGCTTTTATTTAACACTTCAAAGTCTATTGCTGCTGTGGACATTTCCCATGGCATTTTGAAAACAAGAATGAGAAAGACTGACTAAAGACTGAGAAATTTGCTTTGGAGTTTTATCTGTTATTTTCTACAGACATAACCCTGGGTGACAAAGAACCTTTTCCCATTCAAAAAAATGATTGTAGAATCTTTTGTTTTTAGTCTTAAGGTAAATAATTATGAGACTTTATATAAATATCCATATACTTTCAAACTATAATTGCTATTTGGAATTTGTTATTTTCAAAATCTGACATATACTGTCTGTGTGACCCCTGCAAGTCACTTAAGACTCAGCATTTAATAATAACTAGCATTTACACTGGAGCAACTAGGTGGCACAGAGGATACAGTCCTGGGCCTGGAGTCAGGATGTGATCTCAGATACTTCCTACTTGTGTGACTCTGAGCAAGTACCCTGTTTGCCTCAGTGATTCCTCATCTATAAAATAAGCTGTGGATCACTTTAGTATCTCTGCTAAAAAAAAAAAAAAAAAAAAACCCAAATGAGGTTATAAAGAGGCAGACAACTGAACAACAGACATTTACATAGAACTTTAAGGTATGCAAAGCACCTTAGAAATAGTATTTCATTTGATCCTCACTATAATTCTGGGAGGTAGGTGCTAATCCTATTCCTATTTTACAGGTAAGAAAGTTGTAGCAGACAGGTTGAGTAACTTGCCTGTGTTACCTAACTAGTAAGTGAAACTTGGCTTACGTTTTCCTTATTCTACATTGTAACCTCTTTGTGTCCCCAGAAAATTTTCTAAGACTCTTAAATTGAAGAGTAGCTGTCAATCTACATTTTTAGAAGGATTTCCTTACCGAGAATTCCCTGAACAGGTGAAACTATATATTTGGACACTTTCTACCCCCCCCCCCCACCCCAAGTTAGAAAATTAGCATTCCTAGATTTCTGAAGTCTGAAAGACTGAATTGTTATTCTTTTTTTTGGTAAAGCTAGGTCCTATTGAAGATGATATACCAGAGAAATAAACCTAAAAAACCCTTAGTGAAAAATTCCTTTAAGAATCAATGGGGGTTACCTGTCATCTAGGGGTAGGGGTGGGGGGAAGGAGGGGAAAAGCTTGGGAAAAAAAGTTTTTGCAAAGGTCAATGTAGAAAAATCACTCATATGTTTTGTAAATAAAAAGCTTTATAAAAAAAAAATCAATGGGGGGGGGCAGCTAGGTGGCGCAATGGATAGAGCACCAGCCCTGAAGTCAGGACGACCTGAGTTCAAATCTGACCTCAGACACTTAACACTTCCTAGCTGTGTGACCCTGGGCAAGTCACTTAATCCCAACTGCCTCAGCCAAAAAAAAAAAAAAAAAAAAAAAAAAAAAAAAAAAA
>JAJPUD010005362.1:127587-149731 GCA_023553655.1 Myrmecobius fasciatus
GGTAGGACTAGATTAGTTTATGAAGTACACTTCAATAATACAAGTATTTCTCCCATGTTCTCTACATATTAAGATATGTACTCTTGATAGGTAATGCTTCTTCCAATATAATAATGTAGTTTCTAATAAATGTGTATTCTTGATCTTTTTGAAGCCAAGATAACATCTGAAAATTTTGTAACTCAATTTGCCTTGCTGCCTTCACAAAGGCTGGCCATATATTTGAAATTCACTTTTTCTTTTCCTCTTTCTTTCTTCCTTAAGAGACTCAACTCAGATATACCTCCTAAATGAAACTTTTCCTAATTCTCTTGTTTTCACTCAATGGAAGTGTTTTGCATTTCCTTATCTGTTTCCATTAAAAAAACCAAACAAGACAAAAAAACAAAAAATCCCCCAACAGAATATAAACTCCTTGACTGCTTTTCTTTTCTTTCTTTGTATCCCTAGAACTTAGTTCAGTGCTTGGCACATAGTAGGTACCGAATAAATGTTTGTTCAATGTAACTCAAAAAATAAAGTGTATTCAAGCTTTTGGCTACTGACTCGATAATATTTCCATTCTTCCCTTTCTTATGCTCTGGGTCTTTTATGTTGACTTACAAATTTTACTATGTGGCAAGAACCCAGAATGTCCTACATACTATCATTTATTCCAGCCTTTAACATCTACCTCAAAGCTATCTTTTCCCATCTGTTAGTTGTCCTCTGGCAATGAATCCCTCTCACTGCCATTTGTTGTAACTTCATTCTTGGCTATTTTTATTCCGGGCAAGTTGTGGTAGTAAGCTATATTTAAACTGGATTGCTCTGTGAAGAGAAACATGGCAAATCAAGGTGGCACCTTTTTGCATAATCCAATTGTGCTTTGGCCTAAGAGCAAGCTTTGTATGTATTTATACCATATTTATAAGCATAATAATCCTGCTGCCCTTCCCCTATTTGTATTTATTTCACTGCTAAAATGGGAAAGGTAGAATCACTCTTATGAATTCATTCCCTCTAAAAATCATATAATGATTACCATTGCCCTGGAGGAGTAAGCCGGCAGGGATACATTTAAGCAGAGCTCACCCTTGTGGGCTATTAACAGCCAGAGAGCCATGAACTATGGGAAAAGAATGCTAAGGCTCCCATAGTTTCTTACTCAAGGTTCTGGGAACATGTATAGGGCACTAGACTTGTAGTTCAATAATACTTGTGGGACAATTCAATTTTTGAAATACCCAATATGCTCCTTTATAAGATTCCCCTAAAGCATTAAAAAGTATCTCAGACACTGGAAGCAGATGTTTTTCAGAAACAATTTTTCCCTCCCCTAAGGCCATTTTCATCGTGAATTTTTGTACTTCCCTTTTCAAAATTTTTCTTCTTCCTGGTACTAACATTCCAGTATTTTTCTGTTTGATAAGTCTAAGTTTTCAGACTGAGAAGTAATGTGGCTGAACAGAAAGGAATAAGGGTGGGAAGAGCAGGTGGACTAAATCAACAATGTAACTAAATTGGTGAAGTTAAAAATACTAATTTCTGGATGAAATTTTATTAACTCTCACAGCATAGCAAAAATAATTAACTTATTATCAAGAAGATTGAATACACACTAATTTTTGGCTTCTAACAAAGTATATTAAAAACAAATAATACTTTTGTATAAAGATATCAAATTGCCTTATAGATAATTATCTTAGTTGATATTGGTGACAGGCATTAGGCTCCTCATTTTGCCTGTGGAAAGCTTAAAGTATAGACAGACTTACTTAGTCATTTGGGAGACTAAGGCAGTTAGAATTAAACAAAACTAGAATTTCTGGCTTTTTTATGACCAGAATTATCTACTCTTTTTATGTTTGATTTCACCCCAGGCTTTTCCAATCTCGATTTTATTTTGCTATATAAACTTGACCTCTGAGTGTTCAAATAACACACAATAGTTTTTATTTTTCATAACTAGTAGGAAAAAGTTATATAAAATTTGTTCACAATAACTTACCAAGACACTGCAACTTTTTCCTTAATTAACAAAACTTATTATATGAATTTTACAATTTAAAGAATAGGTTTTTATTTTCCTTTGTTGTTGTTGACTTTTTTAGTAGAGTACCTGACAGAATTGGTAAACCCTGAAAACACATGTGTCTCCTTCAAATCTGGTCAGATTGGATTATAGGTGATATTATCTGTTCTTCTTAGTAGTTATACCAGTGTTGTTCAGGTATTCATTCTAATTTAACTACAAATTATGTGTTCAAATGAGATATAATGGCAAATTCACTGCTGCTGTGCCAGATTTTGCCTTTTGAATTTATCTCCTTATTCTTTTTTATTAATAAGGTACCAGATTCTTGCTGAATGAACAATTTGGCTCCTCACTGTAATACAAAGACTCACAGAACTTTAGACTTGGAATGGACCTCAGTGGTTATCTTTTCTAAATCATACACAAAAGTAACCACCACTATAACACACCTGACAAGTAAGTAGTCATTGAGTCTCTCTTGAAGATCTCTAAAGAGAAGGCATTCACTGCCATTTTTGGACAGTTAACAATAAGCTTAAATTCTACCTATGGGGCCAAACAGAAAAAGTCTTATAGTCTAATTCTTTTCCACAAGTCAGTCACTCCAATACTTGGAGACAGCTTTTGTGCTGGCCCTTAGCACTCAGTAAATATCTGAATATTCAGCAAGAGTTTTAAAAATGTTTTATGGAAATTCATTCTCAAAACCCAACCCCCCCAAAATAAAATAACGTCTTCTTTCTCCTTTCTCAGGCTGGGTGGGCTGTAACAATTCAATTCATATTTTCTAGATATATGTGGCTTTTCCTTCAAGTAAGGAGCCAACAACTATGATTCTGATTTCAGAATTCCATGCACAAAGCCAATGGTAGTGCCATACTATTGTTGTATCTTACTCTCTCTCTAGGCTGTGCCTTGAAATGCCACTGAAGTTTCTGTGCAATCTATAAAGATGGAGAAAACTGACAAGTTCTATCTGTCTGGTTATGTCTGGTCCTTTGATGATTTCATCCTGCTTCAGATGTGGCATATACTCCATAAAGAAGACCCTAGTACTCTGCTGACTCATTTCTCTGCATCAAGTCTTACCCCTCTCCTCAATGGAGGTAATTTTCCTAAAGCATAGCTCTGACCACATCAGCCACCTCACCTACCTCTCTCCTCTGCTTTCTCAATGAGCTCCAATGGCTTCCTATTTTCACCTAGGACAAAATATACACTCTCATTTGACATTTAAAATACTTCATAATCTGGTCCCTCTAGTTGTTTCTTGCACAACATATTTGCTCTCCCAACAAGACATTTTCACTGGCTGTCCCTTTTCCCCTATACGTCCACAGATGTAGACAGTTCTCAGTACCTGTTTTCTCCTTAGCTTTGAATTGTCAGAAATCAAACTCAGTCCTAGAACAATTAGCTTTGGATGTGGACAACAGAGTATTGTTCCAAGGCAACTTGAATTCTTGGGTATGGATTTTTGATCATGTTGCATCTCTTTTCTGCAACTATTTCACCTGAGAGCTTCTGAGTGAGATGCTTTTTAATGTCCCACTCAGGAAGTTCTTGATAAATATTTGTTAAACTGATTTAACAGCTGCCCATGTTATAATAGCATTATTGTGCAAATAAATAAAATAAACAGACCTTACACTAGTTGTGTTTATAACCTGAATTAGCTCAGAGATAAAGAAACTGGGACATATGGACAACATTAAATAAATTCAATGAATAAACATTGCAGATAGGAATACATTGAGGCAAACACGCATATTAATATTTTAAAGAACCTGTTATACATACATACATATACATGCCCACATGTATATATTCAACTATGAATATTTGTTAACATTTTTAAAAAATCTTTTTATTTCTGAATTAAATGTGGCTTAAATAATGCCCAGAGAAGAGCTGATATTCCCAATACACAAATCTAATCTTTACCCAATATTTTTAACATGTTATAAATTACTAGCCGTTTAACACCAAATAATTAAAATGATTCCAAACCATGTTTAACATAGTCCACCAAAAACAAAATATTTTCCTGCTAGTTACTGCTTCAGTGTGTTCCTAAAAAGAGATTTTTTTAAAAAAACTACAAACTGTGAGTTGTCTTTAAAATTTTTTTTTATTTTAAATATATTTAAATAGGGTTGGAGGTGGAGAATAAGGAACTCCTGAACTAGTGCATGCAATAGGACTAACCTTTATTAGGCCTAAATAGGCAGCAGCAAGGGCAAGTCAGGGGAATTAAGTAGAGAAAAATATAAGAGACTCCAGAAGGGGAGAGAATGGAAGGGACTCTTAGGAGGGAGTCAACTGAGACATTAGGTGGACTGGCCAGAAAGGGACAGGAGGGTTTCATGTGTCCCACTCTGGCATGCATTCCAGGGGTGGGTGGGTAACCTCTCAATATGAACTTTTTGGTTTCTGCCATCTAAATCAGCTTTTAATGAAAAAGCAATTGGCAAAATGTTATAAGAGAAACAGAGAAAGTGATTCCCTTTAAATTTTTTGTCAGAGAAATGAGAAACTCAATGTAACAAATGTAGTCTTTTATGCTAATGTCTTATCACATTTATTCTAAACATTCTTGCATTAAGCTCTAAAGGACTACAAGTAAAAAGATGGCTTAAAAGGAAATGTTTGTAAGTATTACAAAGAAATAATAAATATGAATAAAATTCAGACCATGCTTGTCTTAGAGCAATACAACTTGTGGGAAAAACCAGATTATAGCTGATGAGAGGGAAATATCACCATGGTAACAATCTACTGTTTAACTCTAATAGGGTGAGGGTATGCCATTCTTCCACCTTTATTATTTACACATTAAGCAATTTAGCCATAAAGCCACAGTCAGAATAGACTTTTTTTCTGTCTTTCTTTACCCTATAAGAATAAGCAGTAGTCTAACTAGGGTGTGGTGGACATGATGGGGCAGGTAGGACACAGACAGAATCAGTCACTGGAACAAAGAAGCAATAGTGACAAGCTGAGGAGAGAGCTTTCAGTCACTTTGACCAATGATTTCTACTACAAAAGCATGACAGTGAATATAGTAGGTTTATCAGAACTTTATCTACTTAAAGCAAAGGCAGTATAAAAGTGGGTAACTTCAGGGATGGCTTGGCCATATTGGAGATGGAAAACAGACTTGGATGTAGTGAAAGCAGGAATTTAGATCAATTAGGGGAAAGGGGAGAACTGTGTAGTGGAATGAATAATCATAAGTTTCAGAAAATCTGGGTTGAAATTTCACTTAGTCATCTGAACGTTGATATGCCATTTTTACCTCTCCAGGCTTCAGTTACCTCATCTCTAAAATGAGAGGGAAGAAGCTAGCCTAGATAGCTTCTTCAGGTTCCTTCCAGCTCTAGGTCTATATTCTTATAAATCTATGATTCGGAAAGGATTTTGGAGCTTAATCAACTAATTGGTTGTGCAATTCCTTATAGATGGCTATTCAGCTTATGCTTGATAATTTTCAGTGATGGGGAGCTTGTTACGTTATGAGACACCCCATCATATTTCTAAACAGTTCTAATATAAAGAATAGTCTAACAAATTGAAATCTGCCTTACTGTAACTGGTTCCCAGTGCTACAAAGTATGAATCTTCTTCTTCTTCTACATGGTATTGTTTTTTTTTTAAATTAAAAACAATCATAAACCCTTCCAAATCTTTTCTTCCTCAATCTAAACACCCCTCCCCTCATTTCAACTTTTTATATGATTTTGTTTTCTGACCCTATATCATCCTAGTCAATTTCCCTCATACATGCATCTATTAATCAATGTTCCTTTTAAACTAGAGCATCAAGAGGACAACAAAAAATGGAGAGTCAATGTTAGAAGGACTACAAGAAGATACTATATGATACTATAAGATACTATGATACTATATGATACTATAAGAAAATTAAGAGAACATGGAATAGTTTAATCTGTCACATTTATTGAAAGGGGAAGAAGCTAGGATTAAAGAAGATCTAGAGAAGATTATAAAATATAAAATAGATAATTTCATATTTAAATTTAAAAGTTTTTGCAGAAACAAAACCAGTGCAACCAAAATTATAAGACAAACAGAAAACTGGAAATTTTTTTTATAAGTGTATCTGATAAAGGCCTCATTTCTCAAATATATAAAAATGGTCAAATCTATAAAAGTAGAAGTCATCCTCCAATTGATAAATGATCAAAGGATATGAACAGGCAATTTTCAGAGAAAGAAATCAAAACTATAGTCACATGAAAAAATATTCTAAATTACTATTGATCAGAGAAATGCAAATTAAACAACTCTGAGGTACCGACTAACATCCATCAAAGTGGCTAATATAACAAAAAGGAAAATGTTGGATATTGGAAGAGATGAGGAAAAACTGGGACACTAAATGCTCTGTTGGTGGCATTGTAAAATGATTTAACCATTCTGGACAGCAATTTGGACTATGCCCAAAGGCTATAAAACTGCATTCTCTTTGATCCGGTAATACCAGTACTAGATCTATATCCCCAAAGACATCCAAAAAAGGGGGAAAGGACCTATTTGTACAAATACTATGAATTAGAAACTGAAGGGATGACCATCAGTTGAGAAATGGCTAAACAAGCTGTGGTATAATTGCAATGGAATATAATTGTATTATAATTATAATAAACGACATAGAGGATGATTTCAGAAAAACCTGGAAAGATTTATATGAACTGAGGCTGACTTAAGTGAAAAAAACCAGAACTTGTATACAGTAACAGCAATATTATTTGATGAAAAATTGTGAATGACTTAGCAATTCTCAGCAATACAATGATCCCAGACAATCCTAAAGGACTAATGATGAAGCATACTCTCAGCCTCCAGAGAAAGAACTGATACTGTTTGAAGACAGACTGAAGCATTGTATTTTTTACTTTCTTTCAATTTCTTTTATTCTAGTCTTCCTGTACAAAATGACTAATAAAAGGAAACATTTTTTAACAATTGCACATGTAACCCTTTGACCCAGCAGTGTTTCTACTGGGCCTATATCCCAAAGAGATTTTAAAGGAGGGAAAGGGACCCACATGTGCAAAAATGTTTGTGGCAGCCCTTTTTGTAGTGGCAAGAAACTGGAAAATGAAGGGATGCCCATCAATTGGAGAATGGCTGAATAAATTGTGGTATATGAATGTTATGGAATATTATTGTTCTGTAAGAAATGACCAACAGGAGGTTTTCAGAGAGGATTGGAGAGACTTGTATGAACTGATGCTGAGTGAAATCAGCAGAACCAGGAGAACATTATACACAGCAACAAGACTATACGATGATCAATTTTGAAGGACATGGTTCTCTTCAACAATGATGTGATTCAAACCAGTTCCTATTGTTCAGCGATGAAGATAGTCATATACATCTAGAGAGAGGCCTGTGGGAACTGAGTGCGGACTACAACACAGCATTTTAACACTTTCTGTGAATATTTCCATGCATTTTGTTTTTCTTCTTAGGTTGTTTTTTCTTCTTCTCTTTCTAGATCTGATGTTTCTTGTGCAGTAAGATAACTGTATAGATATGTATACATGTATTGTATTTGTCATATAATTTATCCTATTTAGCATGTATTAGATTACCTGTAATCTAGGAGTGGGGGGGGAAGGAGGGGAAAAGCTTGGGAAAAAAAGTTTTTGCAAAGGTCAATGTTGAAAGGTCACTCATATGGTAAATAAAAAGCTTTATATATATAAAAAAAAACAATTGCACATGTATAACCTATATCTGACTGCTTATTATCTCAGAGAGGGGAAAAGGAAAGGAGAAAAAGGAGAGCATTTGAAACTCAAAATTTTAAGTAAAAATATTTTAAAATGGAAAAAAGGGGAACCCTAATAAACTGTTGGAACTTTTAAATGGTCCAGAGGATCTGGAAAATAATCTGGAAATATTGAAGAAATATCACTAAATTATTCATAACTTTTGGTAATGTGGTCCCACTACAATGTATGTACCCTGAAGAGATAAAAAGACAGAAAGTATGCATATATATAAATCACAATATTAACAAGGCACTATTTTGGATGTGTGTAGAGGGCAAAAAACTAGAAACATGAAGAAACTAGATGAAGAAACTATGGTATATGGATATAATTGAATATTAATATACCCTAAGAATAATGCAAGAATGAGTGAGAAATTTAGAGATATGTGAGATGAATTCTATGAATATAAAGCAAGAAAGTAGAATGATACCCAATAACTACAATAATACAAAAAAAAGAAAGCTTATAATAAGCACTTGAATTCAGAGTAAATATAATGACCATTCTTGGTCTTGAGCTACAGGAGATGATACTTCCCTCCTCTACCTAGAAATGCTGAGGATTTCAGGTATAGTAGAATATTGTTCATTATGAGATGACATTGCTGGGTCATCTTTGGAGACAGGCAGAGAGGGAGAGATAGGGAAGGAGAGGGAGAGAGGGACAGAGAGAAAGAGGGGGATGGAAAGAGAGGAGAATGGGGAGAGGGGGAAGTTAGAGAGGGGAAGGGGAAAGAGAGGGAAAGAGGGGTAGAGAGAAGGGAGGAGAGAGAAGGGGGAAGAAAGAAGGAAAAAGAGAGGGGGAGCAAGCATATTTAACTAAAAAGGTAATGTGTTCAGTTTTGAAAATGCTAAAATGCCTGAGGGACAATCAGGTGAAAATGAATATCTGGAGTTCAAAAAAGACAACAGTTTTGGAGTTCCTCTGCATAAAGATGGTAATTTAAGTCACAGAATAAACCTAATTATACAGAAAAGAGCAAAAAGAGCATAGCAAAATAAACAAACAAAACAAAACACCATCAAATACAAATCTTGGAGGAAATCTACAAGAGGCAACTAGATGGTGTAGTGAATAGAGAGCCAGCCCTGAAGTCAGGAGGACCTGAGTTCAAATCTGACCTCAAACATTTAATACTTCCTAGCTGTATGACCTTGGGCAAGTCACTTAATCCCAATTGCCTCAGCAAAAAAAAAAAGTTAAAAAGAAAATAAAGAGTAAAGAAAACCAAGAATGGACAATTAGAGAACTAGCACTGTGGTGTCTCTGAAATCAGAGGAGAAAGCAATTGTAGGTGAGGTTGCTGAAAGTAAAGTATTATGAGTAGGTCATGTGTATTATGAAAAGTCAATTAAGATGAAGATTAAGAAAAAAGGTATTAGGTTTGATAATTATGAAATCATTGAATACTTTTGGGAGAAATTTTAACAAATTAGTAGGACTAAAATCAAGGTTGTCCTCCACTCAATTACAGGAATCTATTATTGCCCAGTGTCTGTGGAACATCTGGACCAATACAACATAGACATGTTTTACATAATTGATTTTTTGCAATTTAGACATGTTTTCTGCATAATACTTTCTATTAGGCACCAAAATAAAATTATCCTTAAGCCAAAAAAATTATGATATGCAGATCCTTATCTGTCCTCAAGTGGGATACTGTCATAAAATCAGGGGACAGGTTGTGGTAAGTTGGATGAGGTATATATGAAGTTGGCATCATTTTTTTTAAACCAGCAAACCATCTTCTGTACAATGTTTAAAATTCACATTTATTACCAAAGATAAAAAAGGGCAGAAAATTAATCTCAGGGGAAAATAATGTTCATGGTTTTAGTTGCTTGCCAATTATTGAATTTGAAAGCATTAATGTCTAAAAAAGTCAATATTTTTATTCCAAGAGACTTAATACCTAAATAGGAAAATCAGCACACACACATATATACATCTATGTGTGTATATATACGTATGTGTGTGTGTACATAGACACATATATATGTATGTACATATATTATGTACAATGTATATATAGTATAAATGTTATTTAGGTTTAACTCTGACACATATGAATCTCATTACTTGAAAGAATTTATTTCATGAAAGACCATAAGAACTACAAACTAGATACATAAACAGGCATTTGTTAAATGCCTACCATAAGTGTCCTAGGTGCAGGGGATACAGACACAAAGTGATAGTATCTTTGTTCATGGAGCTTACGTACTACTAAGTGAAATAGAAATAAGTAAATGAAAGGCAAGAACATAAGCACTTTTTCACAGGGAAGGATACCAGATCAATCATATCATCTGTATAGACATGCCTCTCTCCCTGGCAACACAGATCAGTGCTCATTCTGCAATCTAAAATCAGATTTGTTTGGGACCCTGAAAGGCTGTGACTGAATACACAGTGATGAGGGGAGTGGGGGAGGTGAAAGGGGAAAAAAGCACTAAGATTATTTAATTATACATTGGTTTATGGACCTGACTAGTTTTAAGTTTTAATGTACTTAATATTTAATTATATAGGTATATATATATATACACACACACGTATACATATATATACACATAAGTATATATGTATGTATATATATACACACATATGTATAAACAAAGAAAACCTCACCCTCAATTGGACCATTTTAAATAATTCATTTAAAGATGTCTATACAAGATAACTGTACTGTGTTGTTCAGAACAATTTTCTCTTCTTCAGAACTGTTTATATTGGGAAGGGTTTAGGGGAGATGGAACACTGTCTTCAACTATCTGAAAGATTGCATGCAAGAGAGAAGTCACTGGATTTGTCTTCTTTAGAATCACAGAGAACTAAGGCTAAGATGTACCAAGTTACAAAGAAGCAGATTTCAATTCAACAAAAAGAAACATTACCTAATAATTATGTGTACAAAACCGGAATGGATTGTCTTAAACAAAGAGCTCCTTGACACTAGAAGTCTTTAAGTAGAAAATGGATGAATAAATTTTTGATGCCTCTGTCACTGAAGAAGAGTTATGCTTTGGACATGTTTGTGTTAGACTAGATGACTTTTACATTCCCTCAGTTCTATAATACTATGATATTTTTAATATTCCAAATTTCAATTTTAAAATATGTTGTTTCCAATCTTGTATCTATCATATTATTGTGTTCTTTCTTTCCTAATATTTCCTGCAGCCTACCACAATTTTGCCTGTACTAACCTCTAAGCTTTTTTATAGAGTCAGCCTATAATTCTTAGTTTTTTTCCCAGTACTAGTTTCTTGAAACCATTCTACTATGCACCCCTGGTTCATGGGGAAAAAAGGAAATCAAAGCAACACATACATAGACAAGTCAAAAATCCCCAAATCAAAACAAAACTACTATAAACTGATAATTCTAAAATAAGTTCTAATTCTCTCCTTAACTCTAATTTGCTGATTGACCAATCTCACAATTTGTTTTTCAAATGAATTAGACAAACATTAAATAAATTCCTACTATGTTGAAGACATGGTATTAGATACCAACTAGGGATATGAATTAAACAATTCTTGCTCTCAAGGAGCTTACTTTAACAGCCAACTCATCTTCGTACTAGAGAGCTGACTGACATCCAGAGGTTAAGTGACTTACCCAGAAGCACAGAACCAGTAGGGTTTAGACCCAAGTCTCCCTGACTCCAAGACCAGTGTCCTATCTGCCATGTTACATTTTCTCTCTTGGTAGTGTTATACAATTTTTGAAACTATCCTCTCTCCCTTTTTTTTTTTTTTTGCTGAGGCAATTGGGGTTAAGTGACTTGCCCAGGGTCACACAGCTAGGAAGTGTCTGAGACTAGATTTGAACTCAGGTCCTCCCGACTTCAGGGCTGGTGCTCTAACCACTGTGCCACCTAGCTGCCCCCCTCTCCCTTTTTTCTAAAAAGAGAATAAAAAAGAACATTAACAGTAATTCTATACCAATCTCCTTGTTTATCCTGAGTATATACTAGGAATATAGTACAATATTAAAATGCTTTCTGGATTGATGGTGTATAAAGGAGCTACAGATGTCCAAAGGAACTTAATGGCTTAGAATTTCCTTCCACTTAAAAAAAGTATTAGTATTAAAGACATGACTTAAGGTAGAAGTGACAATTTCATTTTAAAATGTTTAAAATGCTAAACGACGGGCAACTAGATTGTGCACTGCCCCTAGAGTCAGGAGGATCTGAATTCAAATATAATCTTAGACACTTAACACTTACTATGTGGGTCTGGGCAAGTTACAACCCTATTTGCCTCCTACTCTCCCCTCCCCCCCCATAACCCTCCCAAATATACTAAACTTACTATAGCCATGGCAACTACTTGTTACCAGAGAACTTGCCCAATAATGCCTTCATTTTCTCCCCTCTTTTTTTTTTAAATGCCATCCAGAAGATGAGAGAATAGGGATCGTCTGAAGGAAACCATCAATATTGTAAACAAATGGAGTTGTGTAGAGGAAAATAAAACACATATGGCATTTAAATCTCTCAAGAACACATGTGAGTAAAATTAGTTGCTTTTTAATTAAATGAATTTTAGTATTTTAAAACCTTTTAAGATTAAGATGAACTGAAAAATCAAGTTCAGATGAAAGCTTTTCCCTTGAGAGCTTATTTTAATTCTCTGATCTAACTAGTACAAGAAAGTATTTTAGCAGCAAAATAGCAACAAAATTGTGAAGATTTTTTTTTAAGAAAAAAAAAAACTTTAGAAGTCTCTTTAAAAAGAGGTCAATTCTAATCTGACCAATAACTGTTGGTGCTGTATCCATTATGAAAACCAAACTCTTGGATTTCCTTCCTTTTAAATACTTTTCTCATTAAAGGATTAAGCTGATATTCCTAGAAAGTCAAATTATTTTGTTACATATGGAATAACAATATTACAAGCACAGAGTGACCAAGGATCTAGCAGGAACAAAGGGCTAACTAAGCATGTGGATCTCTGAATTCTGAATTCAGCTTTCTCTCCCATCACCGTGTATAGAAAACCAAAGAAGAGAATCACTGGAGAACAACTCCATCTGTTCACTGCCAGGACTTTGAACCAGGGGCCTCTGGCAATCTGTTCCTTGGTCACTCAATCTGAGACAAAGCTATTTTTGAAGTGGAAAAAGGAAGAGAAATACTGGGATCGTGGTACTGAATACCCAACTTTCTCCTAAAAAGTACATGCATACAACTTCAGGAGTGGTAAGAGAAGCTCCTTATGGCATCCTTGTTGAACCTACCATTCATTATATCTTAATTAAGATTTTATAAATAAGTGAGATACACTGATAAAAATATAAATCTAAAAAGCTCAAATAAGTGATAGATATAAAATGATGTTAACAAAGAAAAGATGGGCTTCTGTGTATCAGCTGTTAGACTATACTGCTGTCAAATGTTGATAAGGCCAACTCATGTGTTGCCTTATTTAGTCAGACTCCTCTGCTGAAACACCAGCCACAGTAACATGTGCATATGCTGTCTTAAGCCTGTCTCCTTTTCTCAGTAGCACACGTACATGTTAAATTAAAATTTATGTGTTCATTTAAATGGCCTTATTGCTTTTACTGTGAAATTCTGTGAAGCTATATCTTAAAAATATCTGATCATGGTAACTTAACAACAGTGTTACTCACAAGAATTAGGTAAAGAGCACAGCTAACTACTTTCTGTAACTTTTTTTTTTAATTTAGATAATAGAAAATCATAGTAATTATATTTCAGAAACTAGAAGAAGTCTCAGGTCATTTATTCTAATTCGATGAGACTGGGACTCAGATGAATGACTTGCCCAAGAACAAATATAGACAAGAACAAATGTAGAACTGAGATTTGAATCCAAGACATCTGGTCCTAGATGTAATGTCCTTTCCAATGCACTATCTTACTTCGCATTTATTGGATTAGTGGCTTATCAATTCAGCTACTCTGAATATTTTCTACCCGCTAATATCTTTTCTAAATGTTCTTATCCAGCCAAGATATCTACTGATTACTCACAAAAGACAGTATGATTAAATGGAAAGAACTTTGCGTTAGAGGTCTACTCAAAATCTGGATTTTAGACTCTGTTCTATCATAAATGTGATGAGTTAGTCACAACTTATTTACGTCTGTCAGTTTCCTTTTTGGTAAAAAAAAATGGATTGGACTACTAGAAGCGTTAAGGTGAAGTCAAAAGAAAACAAATATACTAAGTACCTAACATATGTGAGGCACTGATCTAGAATTCTAAAAATCTGTAAAAATACACAATACAATTAAGCTCTGTCTAAATGACATAAAAAAACCATAGAATTTGATTTCAGCCCCAATATCTAGTACTTGGACTAATTTTATTTAAAAAAGAATATACTACTTATAAAGCATATGGTACTAGGCAGATTTACTTAAAAATAGAATTTTATAAAAGATGTCTTCAATCTGTAACATATTTCATGCTTACTTCCAAAGGAATAATTAAAAGAGAGCTAAAAACAACTGCCATGGTCTATCACTAAAGAATATCTTATCTATATATGAATTTTTATTAATTTTCTACCTTTCTACCAGCATCACTTTATTTCCCTCTTTATCTTTTACTTTTGAATGTCTCCAAATCTTGTCCTTCTTTCTCCTAGACATTGGTTACAAAATTCACTTTCTTTACCTCATTTTGAGAACCATTCACCTCCCAATATCACCTCACAACTGATGCACACAGATGTAATTAGGGTCACAAATTTAGCTCTAAAAGAAATTTTAAAGTTTTAAACTGGATATATGTATGTATGTATAATATATATATATGTATATTAAAATTCATATTTGTTATTGTTTTCATGTAGTCATTTGCATTTGTCCCATTTCTTTCATTTGACTTGAAACTCAGTGAGAACTGGAATAGGATCTTATTTCCTTTGCAATCCCTCATAGTTTTCTGAGCATGATGGGTGTATAATAAATGGTGACTAAATGGCATGAGCCCTATGCTGCATTATGAAAGCCATTTATGGACAAAAATCTTTTAAAAATATTACTAACTTTTTCATTCTAATTGATTCTGTGTATTTTATATACAAAGCGAAAACAAGTCATTGGAGATATATATTCTAACACTGAAAATTGACAAGTAGCATCTATTAAGTTCTTATTATGAATAAGGTATTGTGCTAAATGCTGAAAATATAAAGACAAAAAAGAAACAGCTATACTCTCTCAAAAAGCTTACCATCCTACTGCTTTATACCTCTCAGATTGGCTAAGATGACAGAAAATATAATAATAAATGTTGGAGAGAATATGGAAAAACTGGGACACTGATACATTGTTGGTGGAGTTGTGAAATGATCCAACCATTCCAGAGACAACTTTGGAATTATGCCCAAAGGGCTTACAAATTGTGCATAATCTTTGATCCAGCAGTTTTACTACTGGGTCTCTATTCCCAAAAGATCATAAACAAGGGAAAAGGACCCACATGTGCAAAAGTGCAGCAGCTCTTTTTGAAGTGACAAGAAACTGGAAATTGAGTAGATTTTTATCAGTTGGGGAATGGCTGAATAAGTTATGGCATATTAATGCAATGGAATACTATTGTTCTATAAGAAATGGTGAGCAGATAGATTTCAGAAAAACCTGGAAAGACCTACACAGACTAATGCTGAGTCAAATGAACAGAACCAGGAGGATATTGTACACAGTAACAACAAGATCATGTGATGATCAACTGTGATGAACTTGGCTCTTCTCAGCAATATAGTCATTCAAGGCAATTCTAGTGGACTTGGGATAATAAATGGCATCCATATCCAGAGAGAGAACTATGGAAACTAAATGTGAACCAAACCATAGCATTTTCACCTTTTGGAGTTTTTTTTATTTGATCGTTTTTTTTTCTTTCTTGTGTTTTTTTTTTTTTTTCTCTTTGGTCATGATTTTTCTTGTGCAGTATGACAAATATAAAAATACGTTTAAAAGAACTGCACAAATTTAACTTATCAGATTGTTTGCTATCTTGGGGAGGGGAGAGATAAAGGAGAAAAATAAATAAGGAATGATAAAAAATTATTAATAATTAAATTAAAGATAGTTTCATCTTTACATGTATTTGGAAAAATAAAGGACAATTAAAAGTAAAAAAAATTGAAAAAGTTTACCATCCACTGAGAAAATACAATGAATACATAGAGAAATAAACAAGATAAATTGAGGATGGAGAGAGGCTAACAATTACCTTGTAGTTATTATTTATCCAAGTTAAAGTATATCACATTTTGTTTCCATTAAGATTACAAACTTCCTTTTGAGTCTTTGTCAATGTCTAGCACAATTCCCACATACTCAATAGATTATCAATACAAATTTGTGAATTATTATCATCATATAGGTTATCATTGTCAACTTGTTGAATTTTCTCCCATTTAGCTTAATCACAAAAATTATTTTTCAATCATGCTTATACTTAAAGTAAAAAAAATCTAAATAAGGCAGGATAAAAATAAAGCCTTTGATTTCAGTTATATAGATGTTATTTTAAGACTGAAAAAAAATCATATAATTTGAAATTTTTTAGATGAGGAAAGTGAAATCCAAGGAGGTTACATGACTTACCCTGCATTATTACTAAGTTTGCGTTTTCTCCATATCCACTGAATATTTAATATCTACCATAGGTCATTGTGTTAGGTACTATAGTAGAATAAAATTTGAATAAAACATCATCCCTTATCTTATGGAGCTTATATTCTAATAGTTATCTCTGCACAAAAACAAAACAAAAACAAAAAATAATTAAAAAAACAAAAAAAACAAACACTATAATATAAAATAAGTGCAAATCAAGAACAGATCTGGAGGATATGATGGGGTGGGGTCTTTAAGGGATGGTTACAACTGAATATATAGGAAACAGGAAGGTAAAAGGAGGAGGACATTTCAGGTACATAGACCAGGATAAGAAAAGGCATGGCAGTAAGAAAGCATCAATTGAGTATTAGAAACTCTGATTCAATTTGATTGAATTCCGATGGGGTGGGTGGCATAAAAGGAAACAAGAAAGGCAGAGTGAAAAGTTGGAATGTCAACTAAAAAGAAACCTAGATAACAATAGCTAGCATTTATCCAGTCCAGTTTTCTAAGTGCTGTACATAAGTGGTTTCACTCAATCTTCCCCAAAACCCTGTATATATATATGCATTAAGACATATCTAAAAGTAGCATGAAGAATGAATATGAGAATATAGCCAAGGCAAGAATGTCAATTAGAAGGCAGTTGCAAAAAAGAGAATTTTAATATTAACATTCATTAGTATTAGGCAGGAATGAAAGCTGAACTAGCTTGGGGCAATGGCTTTGGAAATCCATACTTAGAACTGATAGGTAGAATTTGGAAACTAAAGGGACATGAGAGTCAAGTACAGAAGAGTGAAAGAAAACATCTAAATGGTGAATATTGGAAACTGAATAATGGTGTCACAGAATAGTGACAGAAACACTAATGTCAAAAGAAAGAACAGCTTCTTCCAGGAAAGAAAACTGATTGAAACTATTTATAGAAATTCCAGTTAGAGGTATCCTTTAGACAAATGAAATATGAATGAAAATGTATAATTAGAAGTAATGAGAGGTCAGGGTTAGAAATAGAAATTTGGGAGTCATCTACATAAAAGTGATTGTTAAAGTTATAGGAGTGAATGAATTTACTAAGAGATTATAGAGAAGGAAAGGGAAAAAGCAGCAACTTCCAACCCCCGCCCCCCCAACAAAACCACAAAGAAACCTGAAGAAACACTACTTTCTGTTAAGAACTCAGGAAAAAGAAAAGTCACTGAGGGAGATGGAGATTGTGATTTAAGGTAGTTGTTCTCAGAAGAACCAGAATATATTGTCTCAGTATACCAAGTGTCCAAAAAAGAGGCTATCAATGAATTCACTCTTAAAGCCTTGGACCCTAAATTTTCTCTATGATCTCCCCTTCCATTCCCAACTTTTCCTATATAGCCTATGGAGGAATAATGAGAATGGAATATGATAAATGACTTCCAAAATTGCTTTAGAATCGTATTGCTTTGTAGAAAAACACTAAGAATCCACATGCAGTCTCTCAAGGCTCTTTGCAAATTCAAGGCATTCATGTGTGAACAATGACTCTAGGATTTACTCTTCAAGCTTCTGCAGGTCAAATCTCATACTTTCACTCCTTTATGCAGTTTTATTATTCTCCTGATAAAGTATTCCAAGATATATTTCACCCAAGAACTCACCTTAAAACTTCCTAAATTGAAAGGAGGTGGGGATGAATGATGAGGGGGAATAATGAGCAGATTCTGGGTAATTTCTTTAGCCACAGACATTTTGACAAAACTGTACACATATTAAAACAGCAATAATTAAAAAAAATCCTCACAAACAAAACTTGGTCTTTCTTAAGGTACACTATGTTGTAAAAGGAATGCAATTGGCATCATTTGCTACCTTTTTAGAACAAATTGCTTCTTGTCCTTGGTTGAGTGGCTATTTCCATGGATGAATTTATGTGTAATAAAACAATTTGCATCATTCTTAAAATATTAAACTCATTATATCTTTAAATTCTTAATTCTAAATTCCCTTTTAAAGTTCTTCAAAGTGTACTCATATTTTCCACTGTCTCATAACCTAAATAGGATGCAAAATAGTCAGTACTTAAATCACAAAAATAGATTTAGATACTTCAATTGCTATTGAATAACAAATTCTAATTTGGACAATGATTTATAATTTTTTCCCTACTTAGTTTGATGAAAGCAAGCCGATGAGTCCTTAAATTCCAGTTACAAACCAGCCCTTTTATTCACGGATCTGTCCCCAAACCCTCAGGTATGTAATTTTTTCCATTAAAGTTCCATTAGTGGAAACCTTTGTCAGATTGTATCATACACACACACTCTCTCTCTCTCTCTCTCTCTCTCTCTCTCTCTCTCTCTCATATTAAAGATATGAGACAATATGGACAAAATCAAGGATCCTTAAAAACCTGAATCATACCTGAATATATCATTGGGTGTTCTGTTTCTGGACTTCAGTTTACCACTGTGGTTTAAAGAAAATTTTGGATGATTCTTTTCCAAAGGCAGACTCAGAAATATACTAAGTATGCTGAGAATATGGTTTATTCAGTCAAAACTGAGGTATTTTGTAAAAAGGAAAGAGGTTTTATCTATTAAAGCAAAATTGTACTATTTGTCAGAGTTCTCATTTAGTTGTCAAAACAGGTTTTTCTTTACAAATAGAAATTAAAGTGAGTGACCTAGTTAAAATGAATCAGCTACTTTTTACAGTGCATAGTTTGGGGCCTGGAGTCAGAAAGATCTGAATTAAAATTCAGCATCATACATTTACTTGATGTGTAACTTTGGACAAGTCATCTAACCCCAATCTACCTTAATTTCCTCATCTGTAAAAGGGGAGTAATAATAGCTTCTATTCACAGAGTGTGGTGAGAATCAAATGAGTTAACACGTGAAAAGAATTTTATTACTGTTAGCTATTATGTATTATGTAGCTACAGATTCATGGGAAGGGAAGTCAAGAAACAGGACATATGCTGGATGGGTAGAGAAAAGGAACATACTAGAAAGAGGTAAATTATAAGGAAGTGAACAATGGGAAGTTTCACCAACTAAATCATAGTTGTGTAGAAGGAACTAATCTGACTAATCTTCCTTGGTCTCTCTCTGATGTACCAAACTCTTCCCTGGTACTTCTCCCTCCTCTCTTGAGGTTATATTTCCCCTATAAAAGATGTGTTCATGATATTCTTTGCTAAATTCTTTTCAGAACAAAGCCCATCATGGGATTACTCCCTTTCCCTCCTCATAGTGTCTTCCCTTTAGTGTCATCTTATTCTTTACTATGACTTTACTAGGACTCTAGTTAGTCTGCTACACTATATGGATTTAGCCTGCCAGTCAATGACATATTCATACCTCATGACATATTCCCTTTCTTCTGGTTAATTATGAGTTCCATTGAGGAACTTGTCTTTTGCATTGTTAATTGTTAAAACCCCTTTCCTTGCTAACTATACACTCTCAAAAATCTATTTCCTATTTGTCACTCCTAATGCCTATTTTACCTCTTCATTTTGTCTGTAAATTCTTCTCATAAATAAATGTATGTTTTGGCTAAGAGAAAGGGCATTATGAATTTGTCACATGTGTATTTTAAACTACAAATTGCCAGCTTGACTTTATCATCTATACTGATAGATCTAGTAAGAACAAACATTTATTAATCATCAATTGTTTGCCACCTTGCTAAACAATGAGAAACAAATACAAAAGACAACCCCTGATTTTAAGGCACTTACATTTTATCAGGGAAGAAAACGTGCATCTTAACAATATTTCATAGTTTTCCAGAAAATTTTATAAAAAGATTGCTAGTGGAAGATTTTAAAAAATTGATTAATTTGTATAGGAAGGCAATGGATGAATGAATGGAAATGAATTTTAGGTATAAATTCCAATCATGGTTGAAATGTAAAAAAATGCAACCAATACTTTTAATAAAATCTTAATAGACATATTAAAGCAATATTAAAATAGGAGGGAAATGTTTCTTTGTGGCAGCACAGCAATAATCCAGTGAATGCAGGCATTCAGCTCTTTAAAGAAAGAAAATGAAAGTTTTGCAAAAGATTAAAGGTTCTTCACATACTAGTCAGCAAGCATTCGTTTAAGTACTTATTATGTGTCTGTCATAGTATACGGAATATCCATTACATAAAAGCATTGTGCTATAATATGGTTCTTTTCAGGGAAGAGAGTACACATCTTATGTGTTTATTAATAAAATATCAACATGCTCTTGTATAGCATTTCATAATTTTAAAAGCATTTTTCATAACATCATTTTATTTTCACAATTCTGTGATTTAGGCAAGGCAAATAACTAACTTCTTACTTTTCAAATAAGGAATCCAAAGAACAAAGTTTAAGAACTTGTTCGAGGCTGCATGATTGATAAGTAGAAATAGTAACAGAACAGGAAGGGATCTCAAAGGCCAACTAGAGGAGATTCTTCATTTTATAGGTGAGGAAAATGAGGCCTCATTTGAAGAGTGGCTTGCCTGAAATCACACAGGCAGTGGTTTGAAATGGGGGATTTGAACTGATTTCAAAACCAGTGGGGACTTTGGAATCCTGACCTTCTTTCACTATACTAATACTACTAAGTCTTTTTGTTTCTACTAATTACATTTTTCACTAAAATGAAAATTCAAATATATATTGCAACAAAAATTTATGAAGGAAATGATTTTTATTGTTTCTATTATGGTTTTTCAAACACTTATTCTACAAAAATTGCTATCTATATTCTTGGCCAACAAAATAATAATCCTGCTGCTACCACACAAGGAGAAATGAAGGTTTAAAAGATAGATTAAGGAAGTCCAGAAAGGTATACATGAGTAATCAAAGGGATCCTAACATACAGCATACATGCATGCTTCATATTCATTAGATTATATCCTATGACTTCCAATGTTATTTTTCACAATAGTATAATGGGAAATTTGTTTTTAGTTACTTCCCTAAGTGAATTTTGGGAGAAAAAAGTAGAAAAAGGATATACAAATATTCCTGACTCACCAAGAAATCTCTCAGTTTTTACACTTGGTTTGTTTTTCATAATATTGTGACAGAAAAGAGCAGAATAAGAATTTACTACTTGTCTATTACCTCCTCCCCAATATTTTAAGTGGACTAGCTATTTCATTGGAACAGGTTAACTCAGGCAAAATGAGGCAAAGGAAGCCTGAAAGGAAAAAAAGGTATGAAACTGTTGAAAAAGAAAGTGTAATAAGGTTCTATTCATCAATTTGAGGATTGCAACAAATGTTTAAGCATGAAACAATTTAAACATTTGTAGTAGAGCACATAAATCATGCTATTCTCACTACCTAAAGGAAGATAACATAAGTTTTAAAAATTTGACCAGAAACCTATCCCTGATTTAGTTTCTTTGTCTATGCTTACAGTTTACTAGATTGCTGGAGAAAATTTGGGTAACTACAGGCAAAAGTACTAATTTATCTATCATAATTCAGTTTTTTCATGATATAATTCGTTAAATGTGCTTACCTGAAATCCTGTATCCTATATCCCATTTGAAGCATGGATTGGCATTTCCAGTCTTCTCAAGATTCAAAAAATAATTATTACAGGCAGTTCATGGACTCAGAATTTTTAAATAAGAATGGATTCCTTGACAGAATGCCATCTACCTTATCAATATCAGATAACATCCTGAAATAATTCAATCAGCAGAACTGCCCCAGGG
>JAJPUD010005363.1:0-32440 GCA_023553655.1 Myrmecobius fasciatus
GAAATCATCTTTACATTTAATGGTTCTGATAAAGGCCTCATTTCTAAAATTTATAGAGAATTGTCTCATATATATAAGAATTCAAGCCACTTCAATAGATAAGTGGTCAAGGGATATGAACGGACAATTTTCAGATGATGAAATTAAAACCATCTCTAGTGATATGAAAAGTTGCTCCAAATCACTATTGATCAGAGAAATAAATGCAAATTAAGACAACTCTGAGGCACCACTACACACCTGTCAGATTGGCTAAAATGACAGGAAAAGATAACGATCAATGTTGGAGGGGATGTGGGAAAACTGGAACACTAATACATTGTTGGTGGAACTGTGAATGGATCCAACCATTCTGGAGAGCAATTTGGAGCTATGCTCAAAAAGTTGTCAAACTGTGCATACCCTTTGACCCAGCAGTGTTTCTATTGGGCCTATATCCCAAAGAGATCTTAGAGGAGGGAAAGGACCCCACATGTGCAAGAATGTTTGTGGCAGCCCTTTTTGTAGTGGCAAGAAACTGGAAACTGAATGGATGCCCATCAATTGGAGAGTGGCTGAACAAATTATGGTATATGAATGTTATGGAATATTATTGTTCTGTAAGAAACGACCAGCAGGACGATTTCAGAGAGGCCTGGAGAGACTTGCATGAACTGATGCTGAGTGAAACGAGCAGAACCAGGAGATCATCATATACAGCAACAACAGTATTACATGATGATCAATTCTAATGGACATGGCTCTCTGCAACAAAGAATTGTCTCAAACCAGTTCCAATTGTTCACTGAAGAAAGCCATATACACCCAGAGAGGGATATGAAATATGGACCACAATGTAACATTTTCATGATCTCTATTGACATTTGCTTGCATTGTGTTGCCTTTCTCTGATTCTTTTTTTTTTTCTTGTAGACAGGATTTTTCTTGCATAACTTATCAAGTATTTCAACATTATTAACATGTAGTGGACTTCCTGCCATCTAGGGGAGGGAGGGGACTGGGGGTAAAATTTGTAATGGAAAGCTTTGTAAAGATCAACGCTGGGGAACTACCCATACATATGTTATACAAATAAAAAGCTTTAATAAAAAAAAATTTTTAAAAATAAAATAAAATAAAAAAGAAAGAAAAAGAATTTAGTTTACAATGTTAAGAGTTTGGAGAGCTTAAAAAGATTCTGATACATATTTGTCCTTCCACAAAATCTTTATAGAGTTTGGAAAATAAACTTTATAATTAGTCAGTTACCTCATTTTATTCTTGTTTAACCTCATATGCAGTAACACAGCACATTGTAGGTGTTAAGCAAAGGCAGTCTCAGAGTATATCAGAACTTGATATGTAGGCTAAATTGTAATGCTATGAAAATTCTTCTGATTTTCATGATAAACTTTCTTTTTGTCACATCTAAGAAGATTTCTCTTTAATGATACTGCCACAATTACAGTTCCAATAGAAAAAATTCCAATAGAAAGAATTAAATGTCAAAACCCTGGGGTTGAGTCCAAACTCAACTATTTAACTAACCATGGGTAAGTTTTTGAATTTTTCTCTCAGTTTCTTCATACAGAAAGTAGAGATGATTAATATTTATACTATCTACCACCCCCAAACCAAGCACACAGAGGAAAATAATTTGTAATGGTTAAATACTTTACAAAAATAAACAATTGTTTTTAAGATATTAATATTTTACATGGCTAGTCTGCTTTTATAATTTAGAAAGAATTTTCATCTATGTTACCCACTTTATTGTTATATATCCTTGTCAGTTGTGCACTGTTATCCCCATTTTGCAGAAGAGGGTGTAGTCATATAGTTAGTAAATGGGAAAGCTAGGATTAGAATTCAAATTCCTTGATGTAGTTCAGTCTTCAGCTTTCTGTCAATGACCTAGGTTATTCATAACCAGAGAAATACTGTGAGAAAATATTCAGTTAAGTACTTAGTCTGGCACCTCTGCTAATCGCTATGAAAATTCCCAGGACCCAAGAAATGATGTATATAGAGAGAGGATAGTAAAGCAACTTCTGGTGATCTTGGCAAGAAAAAAAAACTGATCGCCCTCTCCCCTCATTGGATCACAATTATCTTTTCTTTTGTCCCTGGAAGACAAGAGGTGAGATAGGATAAAAAGATACTATCTGTACTTTATACTATCTTCAGATTTGCCTTTCCACTGACCTTGCAAATGGAACTTCCAGGATTGACCATGCTAGAGGCAGAAACAAAAGTCCCAGGGTCAAGAGGAGGCAATTCAATGGAAGGTTATTACTAGGACAACAAAAACCCATTTTGAGTGAGTCAGTTGTTATAGCATAGACCAGCATCACCCAAAACCAGCAAAGTATAAGGTTGCAAGAATTCCCAAGCTGGTAGGCTGTAAGGAATTTCTACCTTCTTGCTTTTCTTTAAGAAATTATCATATGGAAAGAGCCATCCACATTGAGAGAGAGAACTGTGGAAATTGAATGTGGATCAAAAGCATAGTATTTTCACCTTTGCTGTTGTTGTTTTGTTTGCTTGTGTTTTTGTTCTCGTGTGTTTTTTTTTTCCTTTCACCTTTTGATCTGATTTTTCTTGCACAGAATGACAAATATGGAAATATGGTTAGAAAAATTGCACATGTTTAACCTATAATGGATTGCTTGTTGTCTTGGGAAGGGAGTAAGGGAGAGGGAAAGAGGGAAAGAGAAAAATTAGGAACAGGTGGTTTTGCAAAAGTCAATGTTGAAAACTATCCGCATGTATCTGAAAAACTAAAAAGCTATTAAAAAAGAAATTATAAAAACTGATGGTGAAGAATGATACCTATTTCTTACAGAAAGAAAACTATGCAGAATGAGACTTGGTTTTTTGACATGACCAATATGGGAATTTGTTTTGCTTGACAATTCACATTTGTTTTTTGTTTTCAATTTTCCTCACCCCCTGCCCCAATCCCTAGGGATTGGGGCAGGAAAAAGTAAGTACTTACTAATTAGAAAAATTAAAATTCGACAAATTTTTAAAAATCATAATTGGATGACAATTCTCATCCTCTAAATAGGTCTCAGATTGCTATAGATTAAAAATATTTTCTATAAATACAGAATAACTTGAAAAGAATACAGGTAAGATGAAGAAAGTTTATATATTTCTTGCATTTAATTTCATGTTAATAGTATCTACATGATCACAATATGTTTTACCTAAATCTGTAAAATGAAAAATTGTTTGAGGTGGAAAAAAAATTATATCCTACAGAGTAAAAACTCTAAGTCAGATACATTATAAATTTTAAATTTTAATATTTGAGAAATGTATTATTTCATAGCCCAGACTACATTGGAACACAGTTGGCAAAACTTCAAGAAGAAAGCTGTTGAGCCAAGAATTGAAAGGGATGAACCATGCTGGTGGAAATACCCTACCCAGTGACCAGTCAACTAGAGTGCTGGGCTGTCAAGAAAACTCATTCATCTTCCTGAGTTTAAATATGGCCTCAGACACTTATTATCTGTATGACCCTGGGCAAGTCACTTAAACCCATTTGCCCCAATTCCTTCATCTATAAAATGAAAGAAAAGGCAAACCGTTCTAGTATCTTTGCCAAGAAAATCGCAAATAAGGTCACAAAGAGTCAGACATGACTGAAAAAACACTAAAAAAAAAGCTGCAGTTTAGGTATTTTCAGACTTGAGTGTCACCTAGTGATCAGTGAGGATACTGCAGCTTATGGAAGGAGCTATACTTAAGTGCATGTGCCAGAAAGTTAAGATAGTTGACAAATCTGGGCTAATAACTCTAGTAGAGAGGATCAGCTTTACTTTTTTCAATCAACTTTTAATTAGAACTGGCTTCATTGAATAATAAACACAGTGGTCATCTGTCTTTTTGCATACTCAAGGAAGGCTGTGCTTAGTCAAAAAGTCTAGCAAGTGCAAATGCAATTCTAAATCATATATAATGTTAATGTAGATTACCCTTGGAGTTTTAGGAATATACTTATTCAAGGATGTGCTATACCCATATTGTTTGGTAACTGGTTGTTAAATTTTTACTATGAGCATTTGCACCTCAGAAATGAACAAATGTTACAAATCAGGACTTGATATATTGTTTTGTTGATTGTATAAATTTAAATTATTGAGAAAATGTTAATTTTGCCTATTAAACTTAAAAGTGTGTCATGTATACAATAGAAGAGCACTTATTAAACTCCTTCCATATGCTAGACACTATGCTAAGTTGAGGATACAAAAAGAAGCAACAAATGAGTTCAAGATATAATGAGAAGACAAGCAAACATCTATAAAAACAAGATATCTGTATCTATAGATGATGGATAGATAGATGGATAGATAGATAGATAGATAAATAGATAGATAGATATACAAGATAAATAGGAAATAGTTAAGAGTAAGAAAACATGATATTTAAAAAGGGTTGATTTGAAAAAACAAAAAGGCTTTCTGTAGAAGATGTGATTTTGGATGATAGTTGAAAGAAGTGAAGATGAGGATGGGAAGCATTCCAGACATGAGGGACAGTCAAAGAAAATGCCCAGAGCTGAAAGGTGGAGTGTCTTGTTCATGGAAGATCAAGGAGGGAAGTTGTCACTGAAACGAGTAAATACAAGAGACTAAGATGTAAAAAGACTGGAAAGATAGGAAGGGGCTAGATATTGAAGGGAATTAAATGCCAAACAGGGTATTTGATCCTGAGGAAACACTGGAATTTACTGAGTACAAGGGTGATGTGGTCAAATCTGTTCTTTAGGAAAATTGCTTTGGTAGTAGAATGGAAAAAAAAAAAAACATTTAGAGTGGGAGGAGAATTAAGGCAAGCAGATCCACCAACAGGCTATTACAATAGTCCAGGTATGAGGTAATGAGGACCGTTAATTACCATAGGTTTCATAGGAGACAAGATGGCACAGTTGAAAGATATTGCAAAAGTAAAATAGAGAAGCTGGGTCAACAAATTGTACATGGAAAATGAGAGCTAGTGAGGTGGTTAGTCTGAGGGCTGGGAGAATGGTGTTACCCTCTGTTAGGATCCGGGAAATTGGGGACCCTGAGAAGTTTGTCTTTGAATTGAGGATCAAAGGGTGTGGTCTGTGATTCCCTTGAGAAACTTAAGGCTGAGATCCTTGACTGATAATGGCTTAATAGCTATTCAAAGTGATCTTTTGTCAGGATGAAGAATCCCACCCTCAATTGAATGCCTCCTTTCAATACAAGCTTAATTAGGCCAGTGAACAAAGGGCATGACTACAGAGTGGGGGAAGGAAGGTAGGAGGGAAGGTAGGAGGCAAGGAGGAGGGGTCAGGTGATGAGGAGGGACAAGGCTAGGAGGAGGGACTAAGCTAGGAGGTGGGGCTAGGAGAGGAGGGAAGATATAAGAGAGGCTGCCTGTAAAGGAAGGAGGAGAGTGCTGAATAAAGAACTGCCTTAAACCATCCTCATCTGGCTCGACCCTTCTTGGAGACCAAACTGGTCTTGGCCAGATGCGCACCGAAGCGCTTGATAGGGGAGACCTGGCTAACCTCCCCCAAATATAGCTCCTAGCAATCCTCTACAATAAGGGGGAAGGTAGAAGGGGGAAAGATAATGAGTTTGGTCTCATAACTTGAATTTGACATCTATTGGACATCCATTTCTAGATACCCAAAAGGCAATTGGAAATTCAAGATTAAAGATTAGCAGAGAAGTTAGGACTAAAGAGGTAGATTTGAGAATTACCAGCCCAGAGATAATAATTAAATCCATGGAAGCGAATGCAATCACTGAGTAAAGCAGTATAGAGGGAAAAGAGAAGAAGATCCAGAACAGAACCCCAAGGGACAACTATGGTGAAAGGGATAATCTGGAGGAAGATACAGCAAAGGTGTGGTTAGATAGGAGATTGTTAAACATTTTACCAGGCATACCTCTATTCATACCCTAATAAGTGACATTCGATGAATGATAGGGCTCAGATTCTAGACATAGCAATGATTCTACATTCACATAATAATAATCTCCACCTTATATTAACATGTATTTTAACTCTTTTAAAAGAAATTTTCATAGATTTTCTTACTAAAACTCTTAGGCTCATGGTAAAGTGAAATGATACTTTAGATAAAGCTTTTCCTTTTCTACAACTGACCAAGATAATCTTTGCCCCTTCAACCACTGTAGCTTTAATATTTCTCTTTAATGCCACATATATTCACTTGATAATTCAATTAATTAACTTTAGAAATGTATATTTAAGTCCACTGTCTTGGTTCATTCCCTAAGTCTTCAAATTATAGCTTCATTATTAGCCATGATCTCTATTACTATGTCCCATTAACTCTGAACCATCTGAACTGACCTGTAAAAAGCCCTCCATAACCTGAATCTATTTCCCCTGGTGCTAGAAATGGAAAGGAAAGGGCAATCATTCATCTAACAAATACTATTTAGTGTTCAGGGACCTTTGCTAGTCCTTATAATGCTACAAAAATGAATAAGATGTAGTTGCTATCCCTCTTAATTTTATAATCTAAGAGAAACTTATATGTGCATATGCATATGCACATACACATACATGTTGTTCAGTTGTTTTCAATTTTGATCCACTCTTATGACCCCATTTGTGATTCCATTAGCAAAGATACTGAAGTAGTTTGCCATTTTTTTCTCTATTTCATTTTATAGATGAGGAAACTGAGGCAAAAAAAGTGACTTGCCCAGATTTAACTCAGAAAAATTAATCTTCCTGACTCTAGGCCTAGATAGAGATGTATATTAAAAAATATATACACAGATATAGACTTACACACATACACATATGCACACAAATATAATACAAATTAGATTGTAACAAGTACATGAAAATGGTATAAATAAAATTCAGGGAAAGAAAGGATTTTTTTTTTTTTTTTTTTTTTTTTGCTGGAAGCACTTGAGAAGGTTTTGAGAAGGAGGATACTCAGTTGGACAGCAAGGGCATACCATGTATAAAAGAGCTAAAGAGATAAGGAGCTAGCAAGCAAAGTCTAACACAAAATAAAAATGAGGTAATAATTAGAAATACCAAACTATGTCAGCCATGACACTGAGTCACTTCTGAGTCTCACATGGATCTTGTCTTCCTTTAGTCTTCAAATGTAGTTTCTTTACAGTGAATAATTTTATCTTCTAGGGATTTTTCCCCCACTTATTCAGTATACATCCATACCTTATGTATTTGTCTTATCACAACACCAACTGGGAAAAAACAGCTTGTATTCCCATTTTCATACTCTTCTATGCTTAGGGGGGCAATATGATATTAGATTAAATGACCTTTGAGAACACTTTCAAGTCTGAAATTTTGATTATGAAATATTTCTCCCACTATGTTAACAAGATGAATCTTTATGATATAGTGCTGGACTTGTAGTCAGGAAAACATGAGTTCAAATCCTGTGTCAGTCATTTATTAGCTCTGTGATCCTGATCAAGTCATTTGAACACTGTGGATCTCAGGTGAGGCCCCATATTCATACTAAATCACAGACAGGTCCTAAAAATTTATCAAATGCCTCCCTAGACAAGTCACTGACTGGGTGCTTTGAAGGATACAAATAAACACAAACACTTCCATTATTTTGTAATCTAGTCTAGAATTAGGACATGGACACAGAGAGATATATAGCATAAAATATATTGCAAATGTATGTAAACTAAGAACAAAGTGATAGGAGAGCTCATAAGAGCTCAAGAAATATCAAGTCTACAGGTAGGGATCTGGAAGTCTATGTGTTTCTTGTTAATGAACTCAGAATGTAATTAACGAAGCATGTATGTGTGGGAATGTTAATTAATAACTCAGGGCATTGAAAGAGAAGTGTCACTTGAGTGGTACATACAATGAAGGCTGTTGGAGCTCAGAAATTCTTATAATAGAAGTAATGTCACCAGAAGCACTATGATAAATCAAAGACAGATTGTATAGGATTTTTCCTTTTCCTGTCTGCTTCTACTTAGAGCCTGATTTTTACACCCTTTCCTAAGTTTTCATAATCCTATAATCATTGCCTACAACAGTAACTCTTTGATAATTACTAGGGTCCTGTGACCTCTGACACAGGCTGGCACAGCAATATTTAAGAAAATAGAATAGGTTCAGAAAGTATTGTTAAAGATACAGCTTTGGTGATCTTATGATGAAGCAGAATAAATGTTCAGTCTTTTCCTATACTCTGTCTAAAACATCTAGCAATATGTCACCCAATTCTTTCCCACCCAACACAGAATGGCCCAAACAGACCCATCAGTATAACCACGAGGTAAACAGACCTTTACTCTTCTCTACATATTGCTTTCCTGTGAAGAGTTCTGCCTTGAATCTTTTGTTCTTCCCTCTTCCAAGATGTTCTGGTAAGCAATTATGATCCAAGATTTAGTTTAGGAAGAGTAGCTCAGAAGACTGAGCTCTCTTATCTCCAGGGAACCACAGAATTAAAAAAAGAACATATTGGTACAACCTTGTAGCAGAGGTTCTCAGAACTCAGTTTTCCTACTGCCCTGATTATTTTAACACAAGTACATAATTTCAAACTTTGAATATAACTGGAAAGTGGCATAGTATAGTAGAGATGACATGAGACTTAAATCTAGAGACCTAGGTTCTATCTATCACTTACTACCAAATGACTCTTGGAAAATTCTCTTCAGTTTCCTCATTGTAAAACAAGACTGGAAGGTCTCTAAGATCCATTTTAATGCTCATTTCCTATGATTTTATGATTTCAAGTATAATATATCTGTACATGACTATTCACTGATGAAAAATGACATGTAGGTACACTTTCATAATGTGTATTTTGTTTTTTTTTATGCTTAAATAAGTTTATAAGTAGGTTAAACTGTAGAAAAGTTCTAAAGAATAATGTGTGACAGAATAAAGGTCCAGCTACCCATAAATATCTATGGTAGGGATACCAAATCCCCAGTGAATGCAAAGAAGATTGCCTGATAAGCCTTGCTCTTCAAACTTAACCATAAATTACATGGATTCCTCCCTCCCTCCTGGGAACCTGAACTCTTTGGCTCTCATTAACAACACTATATATTAGAATAAATAAATGATTGGTTAAAGAACTTGCTATAGGCCATCAAACCCATTAACTGCATAGCAAGATTTATAACCTTCCTAGACTACTGAGCATTAAATATTATCTGTTTATCATCTTATAAAAGATGCTTTGGAATATTTGAACTTTTAGTATTGGCATTCTAAAGGTTGATAGATACAGTGAATTGATTGTTTTTAAATAAAATATTCATTCAAATTCAGATAACCTTTCAACACAGAGATACATACAGACAAAACAAATTCATTTGACTTTTTGACTGCATTTTAGTGCTTTACAAGATTAACAAGTTACAGTTAAGTTATTCCAAATACATTTACAGAATGGACAACATGGTGAATGTGAGGTGACAAAGGACATCCCAGATATAATTAAGCCTTTAATCTGAATTTTTCTTCTAAACTATAAACAGAAAGGAATTAAGTATGACAGAAAATTACTGTTAATATACATGCAAATTATAATCAATAGCAATGCAAAAGTGATGGAGGGGGGAGGCGGAGAACTGTTGACTTTTTTTTTTCAAAACGAGATTTTATGCCATTTTATATTTATAATGCTGGGCTCTGATTGCATACCCCTATTAACACCACTGTGTTTGAAATTAAGGGTAATGTTATTTGCATTTGCAGTGCCTTGAGATGTATTTTGTGAAAATACATCTCAATATATATAATATATATGTAATATATATATATATATAATATATATATATATATGTATAATGTTGACATGTTAATGATGGGTGCATAAAGGTATGCTAAAAATGTCAAATGGAAGTCTTGTGTAACTGGAACAGAGATGAGTGCATGCTATTTGAGAAAGAATTGGCCCAATCTCAGTAATTTTTACATCCCTTAGATTACTTTTTAAAGAAGCTCTCAAAATTGAATCTGCATCCAACTCTGTTATGAAACTAAAGATAAGCAAATTCAGGAGCCCTTGGCAGTGTGGTGTGAATAGATAAAAATGTAAAAAGTTCAAACCTACAATGGTTAGAAAAAAAAAATCTCAATGTGCATTTTTTTTTCCTTATTCATCAGACATTCCAGGAAGGAGCAAGGACTTACTAATATAATTTTCACTCATAATGAAGGCTATAGCATACATATGTACATTATATATTGGTCCCTTGGTTTCTGAATTTTAAAGGCTCAGAAAGTTAAATCTCCAATGTATAAAGTATAAACCCCCTGTCCTTCCAATGTAGAGAGAAGAGGTTAATAAACTTTTCTCTGTATAGGCAAAGTGAAGTAGAATCATATTCTGCTCGATTTAGTATCCTGATTTTGAAGAAAATCAATTAGCTAGGGCTAATGGAGAAGTAGCATAGGGATTGGTGTGAATTACACAACCTCTTTGTCTACACTTAACCAAAATTCACTGATCCAAACAGTGATTATTACATTTTGTCCATAGAGGAAAAAAAGAGATGAGCTATCACAATTTCTAAATTTTGTCATTAATATGTTCTATAACCCTGAGCTAGTCAATAAATCCTCTTGATATTTCCTTCTCTCTATGTGTAGAATAAATGGCTATGTAACAATAAACGATTTGCTTACAGTTTAGGAAAAGTTGCTAAGGTTACAAATGTTAAACTAGATAAATCCTACTGGGGTTATAACACCTCATATTGTCAAAACCTGGGATCATCAGCCCTTCTCTTCCCTCCCCAAAAAAGAATAGGACTAATTGTCATGCAGGCAATTAGTGATGTTTATCATCTTACCCTCAGCCCTAACTATATCTTTCTGTCCAATTGTGCCTTTGAGTGGGGTCTGGCTCTCAAATGCTATTTATTGAGTTTGAGGTCTTAGCTTGCTTGCTCTTTCACTGATTTTCTCTATTATCCTTTTTTTTCCAGTTGGTGTTTCCTTCTTCATGATGATCTCCATCAATGTTTGCAGTTCTCCAATGGGTCAGTTTCTGAGTATACCATTATTGACTTTAATTTCAACTTTTGGTTATGTTATTTAACAATTTTTTCTGTCTTCAAATAATTTTCTTCCTTTTTTCTGTATTCATTTTTGATTTTTCTTACACTTTTTGATTTAATTCTGGCCAAGCCTGCCTTTGCAAAAAATTGCCAATCACTGGAAATGATGTTTTCTTTTTGTTTGGCAAATGGGCCAAAGACAATGAATCTTCCAAAATCTTTGTTTCTGATTTTTTTGGTTTGTTTATTTGTTTATTTACTTTTGCTCTTTTGATCACTTCTAGGTTTGTTAATATTTCACATAATTGAGAGGAATTGTTCTTGTTCAATCATTTGATTTATATCCAACTCTTTGTGACCCCATTTGGAGTTTTCGCAAAAATACTGGAATGGTTTGCCATTTCCTTCATCAGCTCATTTTTTACAAATGAGGAAACTAAGGCAAACAGAATTGTGACTTGCTCAAGATCTTACAGCTAGTAAATGTCTGAAGCCACATTTGAACTCAGGAAAAAAAAGTTTTCTTGACTCCCAGTCCCAATACTAGCTACTGCTGTTGTGCCTGTCTCAGTTTCCTTCAGTTAATGTCTGTTTCCCTCAGTTGCAGTATCAGTCTCCCTTAATTGCTGTTTCAGTCTCCCTTAATTGCTCTGTCCCAGAATAGAATCCCCACTTCCTGGCCTTCAGAAATAATTGGACTCACATTCCAAAGGAGTTATGAAACCTCCAGATGGCCAGCCTCGACCTACCCTTATCATTATGACCCAGACTTACTAACTCAGTTTCTCCAGCAGCCTCCACTCCCTATCTGAATTTATAACTTTAGTACTCTTCTTCTCCTCACTCCCTACCTGTCAGAACTGAATTTATGGTTTCCTTGGACACCAGATGTGCTCAGCTGTTCCCATGAGTTCTTTGTTTCCCCCTGGGCCATGGAGATTATAAAACCAGGTGCTGAGTTCTTTGTATTCAGTCGGCTGACACTGTTGTCTTGTCAGTCCCTGGCCTGGACTGTGTGCTTTGAGACAAGAGTCCCACCAGTCCTGATCCATAGCTATGGATTCTGAACTCTCAATTAACATCAATAAAGCATTACCTAATTTCCACTGTGTGATTCTCCCTGAGCATTACACTGCACCACATAAGTGTCCAATTGAGATATAACTGTTTTATAATATTAAGGATTTAGATTTGCTCTGTCTGGACCCAGAAGGCCAAAGCAGGAGCAAAGGTCAAAGGCTTTGAAATGGTAAATCTAAGCTTGATGTACAGAAAACAAAACAAAAAAACTCCAAAACTTCCTAATAATTATAAATCTCCAAAAGAAATATGGACAGCCTCAGACTTGTAGATCTTTAAAAATGGATTTGATACTCAATTATCAGGTATCATAGAGGGGATTCTTTATCAAATTTGGATGAAATGTCTGCAAAGGCCCCTTATAACTCTTGAGAATTTAGGATTCTATAATTCTAAGAGAAGATACCAGATAAATGAGTAAGGTGTGAATATATAGTGCATCTAATATATAGTGCATCTAAATGTAGTGTGAATATATATGCTACATTATCCTAGGAGGTTAATAAAGTTATTTCCAAGCTCCTTTTTCCCTGTTATTCTTGTGTTGATGTCATAATGTCAGGTCCCTGTTTACTGATGAAGAATATCAAAATGTGAGATTACCTAAAAAAAAATCTTTTTTTCACTTTATTACAGTGCTAGTAATGGAAGTAGTTAATGCCTTAGGGGAATTTCATGTGACTAAATTGGAAATGCTCCCTTTAAGAATTAGAATTTATCTATCACTCATCAATCATAGTCCTAGCATTAAAAGAGAGGTGATTTTGAATGCAAAGTTAAATGATCCAGAACCACTTTTAATATAAATTGTCAAAATAAAATCATATCATTAGAAGCTTTTATTGCATTAAAGAAGTTATATTGGATCAGATGATGATTGTGCTTTGCTGATTGGCATCAGACAGAAGTGAAGTAATCCAAAGTATCTTGGGCAAACCAGTTAGTTAATCTTGAAAAAAAAAATCAGTTTCTTCATCTGCAAAATGAAAGGACTAAGCTATGTCTAAATTTTCTTCCATCTCTAAATTTAAAACCACTACAAATATCTAATGGAAGTCATTTCAGAAAAAAAAATTAGAAATAATTCAGGAACATCCTCAAATTATTTGGGGCATAAAATAATACTAAGGCATTCTTCCACCCAGAAGCTGTTGTCTTATAAATTTCATCTTTCCTCTCTAACAGAGATGCCAATTGCTCTGGGATCGAAATGTTATAGACCATGTCCACACCATTTTGGGCTCTGAAGATACTGTGAACTTTTTAAACACTAACTAATATTTAGAATACTTATTCAATTTTTTTAACCTCAAATTTACCACTATCAAAATTCAGAACACTGAAAAGCATATTAATTGATGTGATAGCTCACTCAATTGTTCACAAATATCTGAACGGAATTTGATTACTTGAAAATTAAAGCCTGGTTAGAGCAATGTCCTCCAGTTTTGTTTTGTTTTGTTTTTTTACTTTGCAACTTTACTAAGTAAACAAGTCAATTCAACAATCATTTAGTAAGCTCCTATTATGTGCTAAGTACCCTGCTGAGCAATAGAAGAACAATGTATAGGATATGTAACCCCTCCTTAAGTATCTGCTCTCTATTATTGCTGTTTCTTTTGAGAAAACTCAAAGACTCTGGGAGGATGACAATTATCATCTTTGAGGGTGGATGCATATGGTACTGAGAAAGAATTAAGATGATGTTTTTCTTTAACTAACTTGGAAAATTAACTCTCATGGAGAAAGAATCTGAGAGTGAGTCTATTGCTAACTGTAATGAGAGAACAAATCTGCTAGTGACTTGGGGAATTAACTATAATTTTAGGAAGATTTAAATAAGAATTTGGGGGTGGAGAAATGAGTTTATTTTTTGCATATTTCAAGAAATCAATTGCTATTTCAAATAGGTTAGAAGTGAAGTGGTCACTCATGGGCCAATTTCAGTACTCATCAGCACAAAAACTATAATTTGCTCTATTTGCTGACCTAAATTAATTCTCCCCTAATTTGTAGCTCCCATCCCCAGCACCCTGGGATTTAGCTCAGTCACCAAAATGGCTTCATCCTTAAATTTAGAACTCCTAAAATCAGGCAATCCACCAGCTTTGATTTCCTTCAGAAGCAAACATTATAGGCATGTGTCTCCATGCTCAATGAGAAAAATGGAGTTTAATTCCTTCTGAGGACTATTAATAAGGAGAAATGATAAATTGTGATTTATACTGAGAAAACTGAATAATAATAATATTGTTTTCACAGAGTCAGAAGCTGCAGCCATTGGTGAGAGAATTAGATCTAAAAATTGTAGAAGCGATTCTGTGATCTTTCTCATAACTGACATATTAAAAGGTTTGCCTCTGTCTTAGCCAGTTAACAATGATATTACTATGAAACCAGGATTTGAGACTGAGAAAATAGAGAAGGCTAGTGAAAAAAGAAGTTGTACCAGTTTTATTTGGAGTAGGGATCTGAAATAATTAATGGGAGAAATTTTTCATTTTAAGTACTTTATGATGAAATTCCCATTCATATCTACTAAATACAGTCATCTAATTGATTTCTCTGTCTTGAATCCTTCAGTATTCCAGTCTATCCTACACTGCTTTCAAAGTGATTTTCTTTAAGCACAGATCTGACCAAGTTATCTCAGTCAGTTATCAAGCTCCAGTTATCTCTTATTTCCTCTAAAATAAAATATAAACTCTTTTGTTCAGCTTTTAAAGTATTTCACAATTTGTGCACATGTTCAAAAACTCAAATGAACCTTTAAGCTCTGATTCAGAAGTTCCCTCCCATAATATAAATCTCATCCATGCCTGACCTATACTGTGTGTCCATGTTTTCCTAAAAGTTCACTACAAGAGGTGAACAAAACAAAACAGAGGGCTCCAGCTGTTTACCTGTCATCACATCAGGTATTTAATAAATTCTTATTATCTAAATACTATTGACTTCTTGTCCCATAGCCAGCACATCTTTTCTTTTCTCGTATTAGAGCTCAATCAATTATCAAAGATGCCAAGGCTATCAGCTGTATCCCAGCCCAATGCCAGTCACTTTGACTTTTGTCCTGCTATTACAGGACTTGGAAGAAAGAGTGAGGCTGATAATTGTTCAATTCTGGCTCACTCATATCTAATTCACTTGCAATCAAGACACCACTCTCCTGTTGTCATGATCCTCTTCCAAAATAAAGAACAAGTTCCTTGATAAAAAATTTCACTCCTGTTCTTCTTCAGATCTTTTCATTGATTGTTGGCCAGTCTGTTCACATCGACCTGTTCCTTTCCATTGCTCTCTGTGTAATTATCTTTAGTACTTTGTAAATAGTAGTATTCTACCATTCACTTTCATTTAGTAGTACTAACGAAATCTTAGCTTTGAAAAAAGGGGCCTTTAGAATTCAAGCCACTCTTCAATAGATAATGGTCAAGGGATATGAACAGACAATTTTCAGATGATGAAATTAAAACCATCTCTAGTCATATGAAAAGTTGCTCCAAATCACTATTGATCAGAGAAATGCAAATTAAGACAACTCTGAGGTACCACTACACACCTGTCAGATTGGCTAAAATGACAGGAAAAGATAACGATGAATGCTGCAGGGGATGTGGGAAAGCTGGGACACTAATACATTGTTGGTGGAATTGTGAACGGATCCAACCATTCAGGAGAGCAATTTGGAGCTATGCTCAAAAAGTTGTCAAACTGTGCATACCCTTTGACCCAGAAGGGTTTCTATTGGCCTATATCCCAAAGAGATCATAAAGGAGGGAAAGGGCCTCACATGTGCAAGAATGTTTGTGGCAGCCCTTTTTGTAGTGGCTAGAAACTGGAAACTGAATGGATGCCCATCAATTGGAGAATGGCTGAATAAATTATGGCACGTAAATGTTATGGAATATTATTGTTCTGTGAGAAACGACCAGCAGGACGATTTCAGAGAGGCCTGGAGGGACTTGCATGAACTGATGCTGAGTGAAACGAGCAGAACCAGGAGATCATCATGCACAGCAACAACAGTATTACATGATGATCAATTCTGATGGACATGGCTCTCTGCAATAAAGAATTGTCTCAAACCAGTTCCAATTGTTCACTGAAGAAAACCAAATACACCCAGAGAGAGGGATATGAAATATGGACCACAACGTAACATTTTCATGGTCTCTATCGATGTTTGCTTGCATTGTGTTTCCTTTCTCAGATATTTTTTGTTCATGTAGATACGATTTTTCTTGCACAACAAGATAAGTATGGAAATATGTATACATATATTCGACTTAAGTATTTTAATATAATTAACATGTAGTGGACTTCCTGCCATCTAGGGGAGGGGAGGGGACTGGGGGTACAATTTGTAACAGAAAGCTTTGTAAAGATCAGTGTTGAGGAACTACCCATACATATGTTATGCAAATAAAAAGCTTTAATAAAAAAAAAGAAAAAGAAAAAAGGGGCCTTTGTTTTCACAGGAAGCTTGAGGTCAGTAAAAGAGTTTTACAATTTTGCCAGAGTAATCCAGCCTGCTCTCATTTCCTTTTCAACATGAGGCCTACCTTATTTTTCATCTCCACTGTCTGTCCCAGATATACATAATGTTGGACAAGTTCTATAGGATACCCATCCAAATGTTGAAATATAGGCAACGGACATTATTCATCCACTTGGTCATTCTCGTGTGGATGAACAGGCCAACTTCCTTAAGCAACTATGGATCTCTTCCAGAAGGATCAACAGTGCCTTAATGATTGCTTCAATCAAGAATATTTAGAAGTCTTCATCATCCATAAAGAATCTCTCCTTAACTGAAATTCTTTGCCGGACCTTCTCTATCAAAGATAAATGCCCTCAACAAGAATGTTGATATAAGAATATATAAGAACTGATATGATGATTTTTGACATTGATATTGATATCAATATTGATATAAGAATTGATATGTAAGAATATATCTCCCTGTTTTGTCCTTAAGCCAAATATTTATTATCAGAAGGTTGTTGAATAGTTTTTCCTGTTATTAAATATTTCAAGGTGTGATAGGATCAGCACTTCCTTGAAAAACTTTCTCCTATTCTCACACACAAAATGGGGAGACTTTGCCTAAAATTAAACACCCATTGAGCCTGACAGGCCTCAGCTTCCCTGATTTAGATTCCTTCCTTGTTCACCACCCTCCAACTCAATTAAACATGTGGGACACCTAGAAAAAAGCTGCCCCATTGGCTTAATTTGCTCTGGCATCCTTAAATCATTAGTGATCTAGGGACATAAAAAAATCTTAATTACATGAGGTAATATGATAGGGTCTCAAATGTGATAGGGTCCCTAGACTGTGAAACTCCTCATACCCTAATAACCTATTAAACATACATGTTTTCAGATGCAGATAAGGAAGCCAGGTCCACAAAAGTTAAGGGTCATTGTATTCTTGACACATATTCTTACTATGATAAGTCAAAGTAAACCTTCATTGGTTAAATATTCAATGTCACATGAGTGCCTCATTTCATTCCAAACATTTCAACAAAAAGGGTACTAGTAGAATAGTCATGACTCAATACATTTAGGATTTCTAAATGATCTTGATATATGAATAGTAGGCATCATCCTATAAATAAAGCCTATATGGTATTCATTTATTCTACCAAATTAAATGTTTTTCATAATCAATAAACAGTAAACACAATGGCATATTATATTCTCTTCATCTTTCAGTGAATTATGGGACAGTAAAGATATTTTATATTGTGAAATAAAGTTTGCAAAAGTTTTATTCTCTACTAATGCCCTCCTCAAGAATGCCCTTGAATAGTACATAGATGATTCTTATGAAAATTTTATATTGCTATAAAACAAGTCATATAGAAGTTCTCTGGAGTTTTTTCCCCATACTTTTGGCATTTTTCCCTCTTTCAGATACTTTGTGTATCAGTGTCTCAAAGCTTTTACAAATGTGTTCTCTGATTTTTTTCCCCAGTAGCATTTTTCTCAAATGCTTATTATTAGTGTGCTGCATGATGACAAAATATCTCATGAAATAATATCTTATGAGTCTGGAAATTTAGCAAAAATCAGTCTAGTAACTCCTAATTCTTTGTCTCTCCAAGGGGTGCTTGGGAAACATCTTTGTACTTAGCTTCAATTTGCTTTTTTTGGTTTCACTTATAGATAGAATATCAAGATTTATAAAATCCAACTATTCCAACAATATATCTTCCAGCAAGACCAACTCAGATGTTTCAGGACAGTGTTGCAGTATCCCTGACTTTTCAAAGGCTAAATTTACATAACACAAACTCTGACAAGTTCCATCATGCTGGAAAGACTTACAAAATGGTCTGGTGACAGACTGAATCTATTTTCCAAGTATCTCACCTATGGAGAGGCATATCATTAGCACTTGGTGATAATTTGTTTTTGGCATAGCTTAATACAGAGCATACACAAATAAATATGAGTTGGAAACCAATTTTGGATGGGACAGAGAGACAGAGACAGAAAGAGACAGATAAAGAGAGGGAGAGAGAGATCTGGCCTTAAGGTGACTGGTCCAAGGTCTGCTTCTGAGATATATCAGCTGTGATACTGGACAAATCACATATTCTGAGCAACCAAGATAATAAATTTCAGAGAAGATAGTGATCTAGTTTTAACAGAGGGAATTCCCTTCCGCAAGTCTTCACCAATAAATAAAATCACAGATCTAGTCTCTACCCCTAAGTAAAAATTAATTTTTGAGGGAGAGACCTTAACAGTTGAAGTGATTAGGGGATGTTTCACAATATCAACTAAAGGATGGGGCCTTGCTGGAGAATTTAAGCAGAAATTCACAACATGCTCCTTTTTTTAAATGAGCAAAATAAAAATGATAATCAACATATTTAATAGCTATATAAACATAGAGTTAGAAGGGATCTTAGAAGTCATTGAACCAAATCCTCTCATTTTACAAATAGGGAAGAACAGAGAATTTAAGTGACTTTTCCAGGGTCACCATCTAAGTATTCAAACTTAGGTCTTCCTAACTCCAAATCCAGTATTTAATCTATTATGTCAGAAGACAAAAGATACAACAAAATTAAAGACCATCTTGGTTTATGTAGGACTCATAATTCAACCTTTCCATGCCAGTAAAATTTGGCCTTGTCTAAGATTTTGCATTGATAAACACAGAAGTGACAAAGAGAGACAAATATTACAGGTGACAATATACTATAACTAAGTAGGGAATGATGCATATAATGTTGCCTGTATAGATATATCAATTGGATAAAATTTAGAAATTTTTATCTTATTAAGACTATTCTTCTGAGTATTCTGAGTGGTAATCAAAAAGATGTAAGGGGTGTTAATAAGGATTTTCATTAAGAAAAGTTGCCAACTAGATATAATTAATTTTGATTTAGATAGGTTCAACAACTAGGAAAGTTAATTCATTCAGTTTTGGCACTTTGCCATGAAGCTGAGCTGTTCTAATTAGTAAATGATTGAGTGCAAATTCACCTAGTTCACTTTATTTAGTCTGTCTCAAAATCTATATCCAATCCCTTCCATCCCTTAGTCCTAGACATTTTGCCCACCTGCCCAACACAAATCTAAAATTCCTATTTGCTCTGGAAATAGGAATACAATTGATACCACCATTGCTGACTGTTAAAGTTCATGACAATCACACTATGGCAAGAAGGACTAATAACTCAACTCTAAACTTCTTGAGACCATGCTTCTTCATCTCCATCATTTTGTCTCCCTCCACACTACAATTCTTCCTCTGAAGGTTGTAATAAAAAAAAAATCCATTATCTCTACCTTTGAAAGGAACATTTCAATCAATTGTTCCATTCACATTAGTGCAGCTTCCCAGACCAAAACACCCAAGATTTTGTTAGATCTAGCTTGCTATAGACTTGGGGAAGCCAGTTGCTAAGTTTTAAATGTGACCATTTATATCTCAGAAATTGGCAAATCAAGGCTTTTTTGTCTTGATAGTTGTTTAAGAAAGTAGTGAAGAAAGTATTAATAATGTAGATTAAACTTAAAAGTATGTACTTCATACATTTTGGGGGGGGGGATTGCTGACTGTTAAACATTTACTAGAATACTATGGAAAATACTGATGCTAGTCATCTCTTACCTGTACATGTTGCCTCTTCCTATCAAAGGTAAGCTTCTTGATGGCAAGGATTGTTTTGCTTTTGCATTGTATTCTCAGCACACAGCATAATCCCTAGCACATTATAACTTCTTAATAAATGCTTTTTTATTCACGTATTCATTCATAATCTGAAAATATTCACATATATACATGTACAAGGCAATGTGACTTGTTGGATAGTGGGTTAGCCTTGATGTCAGGAAAATCTGAGTACAAGATAATTTGGCATAATAACTGTGCCAAAATGTAAAATGACAGGAAAAGTTAATGATGAATGTTGGAGGGGTTGTGGGAGGGCTGGGACACTGATGCATTGTTGGTGGAGCTGTGAACGGATACAGCCATTCTGGAGAACAATTTGGAGCTATGCTCAAAAAGTTATCAAACTGTGCATACCCTTTGACCCAGCAGCATTTCTATTGGGCTTATATCCCAAAGAAAAAATAAAGGAAGGAAAAGGCCCCACATGTGCAAGAATGTTTGTGGCAGCCCTTTTTGTAGTGGCTAGAAACTGGAAATTGAATAGATGTCCTTCAATTGGAGAATGGCTGAATAAATTATGGTATATGAATATTATGGAATATTATTGTTCTGTAAGAAATGACCAGCAGGACGATTTCAGAGAGGCCTGGAGAGACTTACATGAACTGATGCTGAGTGAAATGAGCAGAACCAGGAGATCATTATACACTGCAACAACAGTACTATATGACGATTAATTCTGATGGACATGGCTCTCTTCAGCAATGAAATGTTTCAAACCACCTCCAATTGTTCACTGAAGAAAGCCATATACACCCAGAGAGAGGGATGCGAAATGTGGACCACAACATAACATTCTCATACTCCTTGATTGATGTTTGCTTACATTGTTTCCTTTATCTGATATATCGTTTGTGTAGATAAGATTTTTCTTGCACAGCAATGATAAGTTTGGAAATATGTATACATATATTCGATTTGCCAGTATTTTAACATAATTAACATGTAGTGGATATCCTGCCATCTAGGGGAGGGGTGGGGAGTTGGGGGGAAAAATTTGTAACGGAAAGCTATGTAAGGGTTATTGTTGAAGAATTACCCACACATATGTTATGCAAATAAAATAAAATTTAAAAAAAAATAACTGTGCCAAAATGAACAAGTCACAACTTCTCAGCCAACTCCTTCACACTTTAACTTACAAGAGTGGCTTACTGCTCTGAAGGTGACAGTCCTGTTGTATTCTTTTCTGTCAGAATATGTCATGTTTAGTTTTAGGCACTGCTAAATTAGGAAGTATATTGACAAACTAGAAGGAATTCAGAGAAGAGCAGCAAAAATGATATTCAGCCTTAAATTAATGCCATATAAGGATTGGTTGAAGGAACTGGGAATGTTCAGTGTGGAGAGGAAAAGATTTACAGAATAGCTGTCTTCACACATCTGACAAATGTATTGCCCCTTGGGGACAAAAGTAGAAGCAATGGAGGAAGTTTGGAAAAAGAAAAGGGTTCAACTAGGGGGTAGAGCATGAGGGTGGGAGGGATGAGGTCGGTGGAAATCTCAACAATTAATATTATCAAAATTTGGAATGTGATGCTTAGAAAGTATTGGGCTCCTTACCAATAAAGATCTTAAAGGCCAAATGACCATTTCTTGCACATGTTGCAGAGAGAATGACTTTTTAAGTATGGGTTGGTCAAGATGGCCACTGAAATCCCTGTTGATTCCATGAAGGCTTCACTAATTCTCCCTAAAGCAAATGTCCTTTCCTTCTTCTGAACTTCCAAAGTGGTTCTTTTATCTAATATGTAACATTTTATTTTCCTCTGATTACACATTTAAACAATTTTTTAACATTTGAGTTTTTTCCCCCAAAGTTTTTGAATAACAAATTATATCCTTCCTTTCCTCTTTCTCCTCCCACCTCCCTTAAATAGTAAGCAATCAATTACAGGTTATACTCCCATAATGATTTATACTTATTTTATTGCACTTTCATGATCTACTTGTATTGCTATTTGTGTACATATCTCCAATTCTGGAATGTAATGTTCATGAGGGCAGAGAGGGTAAAATCTTTTGTAATTCCCGTGACATCAGAAAAATCTGGGTTCAATTCACCTAGAATATATCTTACATGCAGCTGACACTTATTAAAAGTTGAATGAATTGAATTAACACAGTCACTATTTCTGATACAAGTCCTTTATCTCTCTCTTTGAGGGCAAAAATAACTTATAATTCTTTGTATCATTCACAGTATCAACCTCAGTGCTATCCTCATAGAATGAGTTTATTCCTCATTCCATGATTGCAGCCTGAAATTCCCATCAGAAATTCATCCAATATTCATATACAAGAGTCCCAACTGAAGACCCTATAAATATGGCCTTTGGATTAATGATAAAAATGCTGATCTTTGACCATGAGTTTTTTCAAAATCTTATGCCAAACATGAAGTCAACAAGATATTAACCAATCCAGAAAAGAGAAAAGGATTAAATTGATATACTTTAAAAATCAGAATTGAAAATGCATCTATGTGACAATTTTTTTAGAACAACAATTATGGAAAATCTAACTTTTTCATGGTTTCTCAAAGCATAGGATCTGTCTTATTAAAAAGTAATCTGGCATCCATCCTGTGGAATTTAAGAGTTCACAGAAGCCTAAATAAATCTAATTTCTATGGCTATCATGTATTTTAATAACAATTTTCTGCACAGAAACTACATATTTGATACTGAACTTGAGCTTTAAATATAATATGTATACACCATAAATATGTAATAATTTTGGAATGGCCATGTGACTTCATTTGCTACACAACTAATCACAGGGTTAAATTCTTCACTGTTTTGAAGGGCTAGTAATTTCAGACCCACATAGCTAGGTGAAGGCAAGGTTATGTTTTTCATGGATTTATATAGTACCTTTGCCCTCCATGACCCAACAGAGATAAATTTATGAGAAATATTCCTGTAAAATATGAAAGAAATAATTTCAGCGTATTGGTCATTGGGGTGACTATGGCTTAATGGCCTATGAATAAAATCTGGGCTGTTTAGAAAGCTGGGATGGGGGAGGGAGATCACACTTTACTCGGCTCTAAGGTTTTTCCCAAAACGGATAGCCTAGAAGTCAGGCACCAGCTTCTCACTGGTAAGCACATGTCACAACAAATTAGAAGAAACTATTATTGAGATAAATATATGTAATCTGAGTCCCACAGCCCATTGATATAGGACTCTTTCTTCATGGGTAGAGGTGCCTGTGTGAGGGGTGCAGTGAAAGCAAAAGATTTCTTCAGGCTCTACAGTCATTTAGGTTACTGCTGGTTTACACCATTAAGATGATGATACCAACACCATTTCAGATTATAAAAGGATAATAAGACTGTGAAGAAGCTAACATGAGAAGAGCGGGCAGCTTCTGCCATGTTCCTTTCTCCAGCTTGCAACATGAGGGACTTTGGGAAATTATTCCTTTTGTGTGAGATCTGGGACTCTGTCTTGGTTGAGGTGAGTTACCTTTCACTCTGCATTGCCTGGTATATGTTCTCCTTTGCATCATTTTCCTGATTTCCATTTTGCTGTTGACATTTATAAATTGTTTTCTTTGCTATTTGCTTTGCATGTTCATTGTAGAACTGGTACTTGACGGGAAAGAAGTTGGATATAAAGCCTTAAGGTCCCTCTTTCTCCATTAAAGATCAGAAGTTTAGTCTAAAACTGAAATCCACATCCCCTAAATTAATAATGTGTGTGTTACTCATGTGTGCGAAGGCACACACACACACACACACACACACACACGAGTTAGTTGTTGTCCTTTGTTCTCAGGGAAGACCAAAATAACATCACTGTTAGAGTGAAGTGACAGTATGTCTGAGTGTGACTGATCAGACCAGGACGAGCTCTGAATGCTCTACCATAGGTTGGACACAACTAGTCCAGATGAGCATTTGGGGTGGATTCTCTCAATTTGCACATCAGGTTTCTCTTGCCCTGCTTTAATTCTGCTTTGCTCATATTGTGCAGCACTTTCTCTGATAAGGGCATGCCATGTTAGGCAGTCCTGTACCAGCGTCTCTCATATCAAACAATCAATTCCAGAGTTCTTAAGAGAGACCTTGAGAATGTCTTACCTGGCTTTTTCTGATGAGCACTTGCCTCGTATAAGCTGTCCATAAAACAGTCTTTTTGTCAAGTTATACACACACACAGAGGCATAATATAAAGCATGTGTATATGTGAATACATATGCGCATATATTTCATAAAAGATCAAATAGATATAATTTTAACTCGGCTACCTCCCTTTCTGAAGAGACCAGAATGGCCAAGATTCTGTCCCCAACCTCATTTCCTCTTCAGGAATGAATTAAACTTCCCCTTGGAGAAGAATGGGGGTGGAGGGGAGCAAGAGATGTATCCCTTTGAGCCACATGATACCTCCATGCTATATGTGGGACAACAGCCTTGCTACATGTATAAGCTTTTGAACAAATTACCACAATGCTTTCCTAAAAAAAAAAAACAAATATTGTTATATTTGATCCAAGGGAAAAGAAAGAGTTTCTCTTCTACTATTGCTCCTTAAAGCCAGGTAATGCAGCAAATACAGCATCAAGCTTGGGGGCAGGAAAACTTTACTTAATTGAGTCTCTTGCTAAGAGTTTTAAAAATTTAGTATACTATCCATTGCTCCTCTCTGCTTTTTTGAAGAGACATGACACAGAATCTTCCACCATCTTTCCATATAAGATTTCAAAAATAAGTTTATATGCTCAATTGGTATAGCCCTTGGCTGCTGTATTTCTTTGCTTGGTAAATAATTTAAGAGTTTGCTGATTGTAGGGCTTTTTAGACTCTTGGTCTACTCATTAAGGCAATTGATTTACATTGGTTAAGCTTCTGTATAAAATTATTGTCAGTCAATAAATATATTTTGATGAAATGAATAAGGATGAAAGTGATGTCATAGCTGTTCAGCAGATTTAGAAGTATAGGCATTCTGCAGTCCAATTCTCTCATTTTATATGGGGAAACAGAACCTAGGAAGTAATTTCCTAAAAATGATACAAATGACCTTTTCATAAATATGCCATGTGTATGATGATGAGGAAGGTGAGTTTCTTCTCCCAATGATTTCTCCCCTCAGAATTGGGCTGTGGGAGTGGATGGGACTTGAAGCATATTGCTATTTCCAAGGTTTGGAGATTCAGAATCCTGGAGGAAGAGATTAAAAAATGCTTCCAGTCTAGTTACCCCTCAAAATACACTTAAAAATTATTTAGGTTCTAGAGTGCTTGGTAGAGTGTTATTATGTTACACTGAGATCAATTTTGCTGCTACCATTTGCCTAGAAGTAATAGCTATTTGGAACCTGAAGGTATCAATATATGGGAAGTATCAAGTGTTATGATCAATTTCCATAGCACCACAGTTGTTTGTGACAGTAACTGGTGATCTTCCCCAAGCTACTGCCAATCATGAGGTTATTTCCCTACTCTGAAATAATGCAAGAATTTTAAATATTTCTATACCAGTCACTGACAGCTAATTAAAACCCAAAAATGGACATAGTCAAAACTTTCTTAGAATTTTCTAATTAGGGGGTTCCTGTTACTAAGGAAATTATGTATATATATTTCCCCATCCAAACATTTTATTTCAAGCCAACTATAAAATAATTTAGAGCATTTTGTGAACAGGAAAACCAAACAAAAGAATCTTTCTTGGATCATTTGTCCTAAAAATTATCTCTGCATAGTTAATGCTAAAGCAGTATAAAGATTTAACTTCTGAATCTGTCTCCTTGCTCTTAATAACAGACTGTCTTCTCCTTCCTAGGCACAGAAGCTTACATAGGGCAGACACTCAATAAATATTTGCCAATTTGATTTGATTCTCATTTTTCATTTGAAAATGTTTTATTTTACTCTTAAATTATAGCATAAAACAAGCATTTCCATAACAGTATTATTTTTAAAAAAAGATTGCTTATGAAACTGTTACTCTTTTATATACAACTTGCTATTCAAATATACAATATTATCATGTAAATTTCTTTTTTTCTTCCCTCCAAGCTAGAGATGGCTATCATTACACACAAATTGGTATGTATGTATATATATATATATGCATATGCATATGCATATATATATGTAAAGTTATTCTATACTTATATTTATCAGTTCTTTCTCTGGATGCAGATACTATCTTTCTTCATATATCTTTTATAGTTAATTAATAGTTAATAGTTTTTTGATTATTTATAATAATTAAAATAACTTATTCACTCAAAGTCATTCTTAAAACAATATTGTTGGGGCAGCTAGGTGTCGCAGTGGATAGAGCACCAGTCCTGAAGTCAGGAAGACTTGGGTTCAAATTTGATCTCAGACACTTAACATTCCCTAGCTGTGTGACCCTGGGCAAGTCACTCAACCCCAATTGCCTCAGGAAAAAAGAAAAAAAAATCAATATTGTTAATGATCCTTGGTGGGAGGAACATTTGCAAATAGCTTGATTTGATTTCATATATGGACTAGATGCAATACTTATAATTTTCATTTTTAACTAAAAGGTCAACGTTTTTCAATCTCTTCCTCCAGGACTTTGAATCCAAGAACCTTGTAAATAGCAATATGGTCCCAGCCCCACTCCCATAGACATCACTGAAGGGAGAAATCATTGGGAAAAAGAGCCCACCTTCCTCATTATCATAATTTGAATCCTAGGATGATTGTTTAAAAACTATTCATATATTTTTGCCAACTGCTCCCCAGTAAGTAATACTAGCAAAATGCTTTTCAAGTTCCACTAAACTTCAAAATGGCACTGGAAACACTGAAGAGGAAGGGTAAAATCTGTTGACCTCTGCTGGCATTCCTAATGGCATATCATACGTCCATTTAATAAGTAAAAGACATTATGGAATGATAATAGTCACTAGGATCCAAGCAGGATAATCCTGTCCTCAAATACAAAAGTAAATTCCTTTGTTATTCTCTAAGGGGTCTAAAGCTTATTCAAAATTCAAAGTTGGGATGTGTAAGTACATTGGTAAAATTTTCACCAGCACATGGAAAATGAAGAGAGAGCAGTATCTTCTGCTATGAAGTCAATAACTGAAATAGAAAAAAAAAGAAAGAAAGAAAGATTTCTCTTCTCTCCTTATTTTCACCTTTTGGAAGGAGAGTTAGCTCTGTTTCATTAATGTTTACTTTGACAAATAGCTTTCGATAGGGTAATCAGGTAAATAAGTTGGGTTAGCTTATTTTTGTTCTGCCAAAAAAAGGTTCTTGGGGGGGGGGAGAAACAACAAAACTAAGGAGCTTTGTTCTGATAAAGAGATTATAAACTTATAAACAAGTACATAATAATAAAAATAGCTAATAGTTAGCATTTAGTGGAGTACCTCCTATGTGCCAGGCCTTGTGCTAAGTGCCTAACAAATATTATCTCATCTAATTGTCACAACAACCTTAAGAAATTAATGCTATTATTATCCTCATTTTATAGATGAGGAAACTGAAGCTGATAGAAATTAATTATGATTTTCCCAGAATCATCTAGCTGGTAAGTTTCTAAGGATGGATTTGAGCTTGGGTCTTATGCATTTTATATTGTGTCACTGAACTGCTGGACAGCAGTATTGTATACAGGCATGAAGAAAACTGTCAATCATTTGGGAACCCAAGAGAAAAGAAGTCTGATATTAAAGTGACATATGAAAAGCCAGTCAATAAAATTTAATTTGTACCAATTAGGTTTGTGGGTCAAAACTACACTTGGGACAACAAAACATAGCTTTTTTTGACTACTCTACTATAGTTGTTCATGTGCTTGCATGCAAATAATTTCAGCCATTTAACATGATGAAATGGTTATGCTCTCATCTAGAATTTCATTTTTCATCTAAAATAAAAAATGTAGGTTATCTTGGTTCAGTATAATTCTGTTTGGATTTTTTGATGCTTCATCCTAAAATATTTCAATAACTTTTTAACTTTTTGCTGTCTCCAAACCTCCCTTTCTCTAGTCTATTCAAGAAATTACAGCCAAGCTAATATCAATCAATAAAAATGTATAAAGTGCCGACTATATGCCAACCAATGTACTTAGCACTAGGAATATATAAAAAGGCAAAAGAGTCCTGGCCCTCAAGAAGATTGCAATCTAATGGGAGAGATAACATGAAAAATATAGATATGTATGTGTGTGCATATATATATGCTTTTTATCTATAACATGCAAAAAATCGATAATATATAAAATACATTCATATATATACCTATATACAAAGCAAGCTATATATAGGAAAAATAGGAAATAACAGAAAAAAGGCACTAGATTTAAAAGGAGTTAGGGAAGGCCTCCTGTAAACAATTTTACTAATTTATCACCAAAACTCTGCCTTCACTATTCTCCAGTTTATTCTGCAGTTCAAAAACCATCAATGGCTATATATTGCCTATATGATAAAGTATAAACTGCTCAATCTGTCAATCAAAGATCTCCACAGCAAGACATCAATTTGCTATTCTAACCTTATCTCTTACTATTCCCCAATTGTTACTTCTGCCAGAATATTCCTCTTAGGTCTCCCAAACACCTTGTCTATTCTTACCTTTGTTCATATCATATTCCTGCCTGGAATACCTTCCCTTCTTTTCTCCCCTTATGTTAATCTAAGCCAACTTTAAAGGTCCAATACAATCCACAGTCCTCCAGGACATATTCTTTGACCATTGCACACAACATCAATTCCACTACTGAATTGCTTTTGTGGTTAGGGATTTTGTTGTTTAATCATATATACAATTTATGTGGTTATTTTAATGTTTTGCTTATATGTCTTCTTTTTTAAAAATTCACAGATTTCTTTTATCTTCAAATGTATGCCTCCTTTATTCTCTAGCCAAAGAGTTTACCAAATCTAATGATATTTTAACCAAATCTGATGATGTATATATATATTTATACATGTGTATATATATATATGTTTGTTATGTGCATTGTGTACATATACTTAATGTGTTGCACATACATATGTGTTTTTGTGTGCCCACAGACAATGTTATGCATCCTTAGTCTCCCATTGCTTTTTCACATCTTTGGAAGGGGCCAAGCTTAGTCATTACAATTGCATGTTATTCAATTTCATTTTTATTTTCTTTCCATTAACATTGTTATATTTTCCATGTTTCTCACTTTCCTTATTCCATGTATATAGGTCATGTTGCCTCAGATACTATGAGCCCTTCTAGTGCAGAAGTTATGTTTTATGTTTTGTTTGCATCACTTATGATACCTAGCAAGTGTTATGCATATAGCAAACATAACTAAAATATCAAATGATAAATTTGTCATCAATGTAATTTAATTCAAACTTCACTTTAGCAAATGCATTTTTGTTTTTATTAAAGGATTAATAATAATAAATAATAATAATTCATTGTAATAACATGCATTTTTTAAAAAAAAATTTATAAGCAAATTATTCTGAGACACTATCTTGTAATGGAAAAAGCACTGAAATAGAAATCTAGGGACCTGAGTTCTAGAATGAGATCTGTCTAGCTGTTTAGTCATGGATATAGAGGGCCAGGAAGTAAGAATCCATCCCAGGTCTTAAATCTTACCATAACTTGGCTCACCAATATCTCTTTCTTATTATTGATAGCAGAGACAGGCTTGGTAAAACTATAAATTGGAATTCTAGTGACTGAAACAAAATGCAAACACTACTCAACAGTTTAAAGATAAACCTTTGAATTTAGGACTGGAAAGAAAGTCCACAAGGAGACTAAAGATATTTGAAAGAAAGCTACCTGAGACAATGGTATAATAAACTTTATCTTGATGTGTATCTCAACTATTTACATCTTTAAGTAACCAAGGTTGGGGCTTAAGGGGTTTAATCATTTACATCATAATAGATTTTGTTAAGCTATAGGAATTTTAAAACAGTGTACTTTGTATCAAACCTATGAGCATTTGAGGTATATATATTTGTCTCTCTGATCAATAAACTTTGAAGAGTCCAAAACCAAGACTCTCTCTGTCTGGCCTCCTGACTGTAACACCCTTCAATTCACTACAGGAGCTGGACTCCAACACATGGACAAGTCATTTAACATCTTACTCCTTCAATTTTCTTACTTCTAAAATGAAGATATTTCTTATCCTACATGCCTTAATCCTGTCACTAATATACTATGACAATAAAATTAAGTGATTGGGAATGTGAAATTGGGGGTGTGAAAAGTCTTTGAAAAAAGTACAGAGTTGCAATGGAAAATCTGGTTATTTTCTCCTAAAATGTCTAAGTGAAATCATGTGTGTAAAAGGAAAAATGTATTTTAAAAATTAGAAAGAAAGTGAATTGAAGTGGAGAAGTGGAGGAAAAGCCTGGAAGGAGTTGAGGCCAGTAGCAAACAAATCATGTTAACTTTCTCTTAGTCACAGATGTCAATGTTAGAGCAAAGTTATTTATACAACCCACACTTAAATTGTCACATAATACTTTACACACTATGTTGCAGGTAGTAATAGTATTATCATCCCCATTTCAGAAATAGAAACTAAGGATCAAGAAAGTAAAGTGATTAAGCCATAGTCACATGGATAATAAGTATTAGTGATAAGACTTTAACTTATGAGTATTAACTTATTAAGTATTATCAAGTAATAATACTTATTAAGTATTAACTTATATTAGCCTTTTCACTATATTATACTGCCTTGATTCATTTGACTTCATATCATGACACATATTGTATGAGAATATATTAGTTTTTCATACAGTAAATAAAATTAAACAGAGAAAATTAATAGCTAGGTTATTTGGCAGGGATTCCGTCATAGTTTACTAAAAGCTTTTAATAAGTATTCCATTATTTAGCATCATATCACATTATCAAATTTTTAAACATGTTTGTTTATTTAGGCATATCACATATATATTGTAATATATGAGCAACAAATTTTCAGTCATTCACATAAACAGCATAAAATAATTTTATAACAATTGAAGAGGAAGAGAATTTTCTTTAGTTCGTGAATTCTAAAAAAGAAATAATAGCAGAGAATGAATTACTCTCTCTTCTTTCTAGATCCATTTAGATTGTGAATAATACAGCCAACACTTAATCATCCATGGTAATAAATGCCAAGGCTATCATGAATAACTGAAATCTAGAGATGATTCTCCAAACCTGACCACATAAAGCACCCCAATCCCACAGTGTCTTTTAGCTCAGACTCTCTCAGACAGCTTAAGGCTCAGGGAAGTAAAGTGATTAAGACACAATCATACACAACCTTTATATTATTGTCCTTAACATCTTTTGTGGTACTAATATTATTTGCTCCATTGATGCAAATTAGGCCAGTTTTTCTCATATATATATGTGTTGTATATGTGTATGTGTACATACATGTTGTTGTTTGTCTTTTGTTCTTGAAGAGCACCATGCTTCCGGGAGGTAATGCCATGACTTGCAAATGAATTGGATTTAAGTGAGGATGGGCTGTGTAAAGTTTCCAGCCTCTTTCTCCTCCAGTCATCTGGGTCCAGTGGCAAGACAACTGGCCATGGCCCCAGATGCAGTTAGCCATCTTGATCTTTTTAAGTTAAGGTCTTTTGCAGGTTTGGTTTGATTGAGGCAACATCCTGTCAGTGATTTAGGCTAGATAAGAAATGTGGCAACAATAATGAAAAAAAAAAAAAGACTTCTTTTACCTAGTTAAAAAAAAAATCAACCTGGGAGGGAAGATTTTAAGCCTCTGATCCAAAATTCATTTGGTCTATTTATATTCACTCTGAGGCAATCTAGGCTCAAACAATGAGAGTAGACTTGGGCTAGGACCTCTTGTTGGCCAATTAATGAGGTTAAGGTTTGATCCTTAAGAATGTAATGAAGTCCTTAAACCCCAAGGTATCCTGGAAGGTTTCAGGGATCAAACATACGCATATATATAACATAAGCATATATATATATATATATATACATATGTGTATAGATGTGTTTATATATAATACATACATATATACACATACATACAATGTAGATGTGATTTTATTAGATATTCTAGAGGAAAATAATCAAATTTTGCATTGATAGATAGATAGATAGATAGATAGATAGATAGATAGATAGATAGATA